>PVJA010030879.1:0-25404 GCA_004027025.1 Myocastor coypus
AAATAACAACAAACTGCTATTGCCAATAACAACCATGAAGTGCTGGGAGTTAGGACTTAAACATAACCTAGCCCATCACAGTAGGCTATGAAGACACTGGGCTCCTGATGCTACTCTGCAACTTACTGTACTACAGTGTAAGTCTTAAATTTTTAAAAATTAGGAAATCAGTGCAAGAAAAAAGTAAGTTTTTTCCAGTGTGAATTACAATAAAATGGCTCTAGATAGAAACATGGTTTACTTCCAACCACTGGTTTGATAACTCACAGGCCTACATACACACCACCTTCTACACACCTGAGGCACCACAACATCCAACGTGTAAACAACCCAAGACTGTATACTCCAAAGGGCATTCTCATCTCCCAAGTGCTGGTCATAGATAGAACTGGAGTCTCATAGTTCTCCATTAACTTAACTTTCCTCGACATAGAAGACCAAACGTTAAGTTAATCCTCCGTAATATGACAGACATAATTTCTAGAATGGTTATCAAAGTACCTTTAAAGGCCAATATTGTGGCACAGGCTAAAATGCTTGAGGAAGGACAGGTGAATATCTTCTTACTAGAACTGGTTATCACATATAGGTACTAAAATGCTTTCTCCATTCTCCTCCCCTCCCTTTATCCTTCCTTCCTCTCTTTATAAAAGTTTTGTTTCCTTCTTTTCCCTCCTAGTCTTTTCTTCTTTCCTTTTCCTTTTTTTCCCTTCCTCTACCTCACTCACTTGTTCCTCTTCCCCTTTGAACATTTTCTTTTTGCTTCCCAATATGAGGATCAAAATGGGAAATAAAATTGTTGTAACTTGGATTTTGATACACTAAGTTGTACATCCAGAGGAAAATGGAAGCATGGTAAGCAAGGTTGGAAAAAATGCAGCATAATCACACTATCATTTGGCGTAGGAGATTTAAGGCTGAGGATGAGGAATATCAGGTACAAGGGACGTAGAAATGATCCCCTAGATAGTTGTGCCCTGAAAGAAGGACTGCAAGAGTATCTCGAAGAACCACACTTTGGGGACAGTTTTCTAGGGACTCTGTGAAGGAAGATGAGCCATGGCTAAATCGCTCAGCTCCAAATAGAGAGCAATGCCTTGAGCAGATGTCTGGGGAAATGAGATAGTGCCTGGATGCAGCAAAGGTGCTGGAAGACGGTACACACTGATGCCAATGGTACATTTTCAGGCTATGGCAATGGTAGCTGCTACTGAAATGTGGACTAAAAGACCTCTTTGGAAGAATTGAAATAATAGGTACCTTTTCATGAGATCAGTCAGGCTTAGAGTTGAGCAGGATTTGATTTATTTTTTACCAAATACAGATGTGTGTATTACCAGCATCTTAGATGGATGGTAAGGCAATTTGTAGCTAGCAAATCAACATTTTTACTTCTATAATTGTCTTCTTGTGAGAGCTCCAAAATTGTTTCCACTGTTTCAGTATATAGTGATATGACTTTTGTCCATAAGGGGGTAATGGTTTCAGGGACTGCTTTTTTAAAAAATAAAATAATATGATTTACCAAGGGTGAGCAGATATCTTAGTACAGAGGTGCATGCTGTAGGTTTACTTTTAATGACTGTTTCCTGGCAGGACAACCTGTCTACCCTGTTGCAGAAATAATATTTGCACACTGCCCTTTGTGAGCTACTTTTCCTGGCACTGAGTAATTTTTCATAACCACAGAACATACCAGTCTTCCATGAAAGAAGAGGAAACTGTTATTAAAGGGTTCTAAAGCTAGGCTACTTTGAATAGTCCCTAGATTGAATAGCAAATTTTTACTAAATTCTAAACATGTCATAACAGCATAGTAGTCATTTAAATGGATAATTCAAATGCAATTATAAAACATTATATATAAATAACTGCATTTAAAGCTTTTGTTCAAAAAAGTATGTAATCATGATTATATTCATTATTGGTGTTCTGATGCCTGCATTTCTGGTACCTTAACAAATCAAATTTTTTAATAGCGGTGAGAATATTACTGACAGATGCTCAGAACACACCTGTTGATAGCAAATCTTCCATGCAGAAGTTCTTGGTGGTTGTTGGCATAGGATGGCAGCAAAGGGTTAGAAAGACCCCTAAGCCAGAGCTGTGACCTCAGATGAGGGGCTGAGCTGCAGCTATTAGAAGGATAGTGTGTCTAAGTGACGCTTGTCTAGAAAGAGCAAAATAGCAGGTGCACATCTGTCTGGGAAGAGCACTTCATGGACAAACAGAGGCTCAGAGAAGTTGACAGATTTGAGAAGCTACCCTGTGACTCACAAGCAAGGTTCAACCCAGGGATTTGAGTTAGCACTGTCAAAAATTCAGACAAAGAGAACTGATGTTTGTTCAGAGGACCAATAGAAGGTAGGATCTTCTTTTCATCATGTACTCTCAGCCAGGAGATTCTGATGTTCTTTGTTAGTATAGGATCCAGTAGTGTTATTCACCCAGGTGAAGGTGCCTTCACTTATTCTATTGATGGTTGGTTCAAGATTTGACACAATAAACCTTGGTCTAACTCTACAAAACCTTACACGACAGTCTACTGAGTGAAACCAATATAAATACATATTTAATATTGAGTAATAAAAAGTTCATTCTTATTTCAAGCAAAACTTTAAGTGAGAAAGGGTAATTAGAGAAAAATGAAAGAGCTAATACTATCTCATAGTTTTGAATATTGATGAAGTTTAAACCCTTTCAGAGTTACATCGTTAGACTTCTCCCTGCTCTGATAATCCTCAAACACTCAAGTGCTCTCAGCAGAGGAGACTCAATGCTGTAGCTCAGTCACTCCTTTTCTGAAACTGCCTGTGGGTGACTGAAGTTGAAGGAGCCGGTAACTCACTTGTCCCTATCTTCCCCTCTTGTGCTGCCCCATCCTGTGCTGAGGACACTGCAGCTTTATGGAGATGGGACTCCTGCTGGTATCTTTTGTGATAGTCTTACCCTTTCCATAATTATTTTTTATTTTTTTCAAATTTATTAGTTTAATAAGAAATAATAATGAGACAGTTTCAAAACACGTTAGTAGGAGGGCTACAATAATTAATACAGTGCATATTGTTGTCTCCATAACAGTTGTTCAGAGTACAAGATGCAGACATGATAACTTTTCTAAACACTATTGGTACAAATATTCCTTCTCATTAAATTCAGAGAAAGTAGTTGTATGCATAGTCCAATATTCCATAATAGTGGTGGGTTATCGACAGAACTGGCAATGTCAGAAGTTGTTTACTTGAGCCTTTTACAGTCAAATCCCCTCAGGATTTACCTTGAAACCATGTGCAACATTTTGTAGAAATTTTGTCAGTATCAGTCATCTGGATGAGTCACAGCCATTGCTTGACTTGTTTTTGCCGGTCTAGGGTCAGGTCGGGGAAGGAGTTCCAGTGGCAGAGAGCCATTTTCATAATTCTCCAGTAACTGGTTTATGTTTTATTCCTAGCAAATTCTTCTCTGCCTTTAGTGTCTCTTCCATGAGTTTACAATTCCTTGTCTCTAGACTGGGCTCTAGCATAGGTCATTTGCACCTGCTGTTGATGCTTCATGCTAATCTCTGTACTCTAAGCGGATGTCATCTTACAGCCTTTTCAGCGCAGGGGTCAAACTCCATCATGCGCTTGGTAGGATCATTCTGATAGTTTTTCTTTTCTGCTGATATTCTTTTTCAAATGGATTTATAGCTCTTCAAGTAAGTGTCTTTTTTTTTTCTGTATTACATTTTTTAAAAAGCTTAACACAAAGTCCCTTTCCTCTGACATCCATTTCTTTGGACTGGATTACCTTTCATCTTTCTGGATCTTAGTTCTAGAAGTGATGCTAACTTCAAATAATTCATGAAAGACATGAAAATATAGTACTACATTTCATGCTTGTCATATCCAACTGTTTAATTTCTCAGGGCAGTATGTTGTCCCTCTGTCTTTGGATAGTTGACCAGCATTGGTTTATTTTGTTTTATTTCAAAGATTTCTGGGGGTAATAAGCTTCAGACAATACTCTGTAACAGCAAAGTCCTCTAAAGTAAAGGGATTACTACAGTTCCAAATCTAGTTCATAAGCTAATTTTAAATTTAGCTTTTCTAGTATAAAACTGTGTATATGTTGAAAAGGTAAGAAAGATTCTTCTAGGTGTACAAGACAGATGAAACTTTGTTTTGATATGGTTTTCATGTTGTTTGTTTGGTCTTAGAATGAGGTGCTAATTTTCTACAATTAGTCTGTAGAAATTCTCCTGTAAAAGGAGACTCATAAGCTTCCTCATTCATGTCAACAATCTTAGCTTCCAGCCAGATAGCTCAGAAGACTAAAGCTACTGCTTTGGCAGAATGCAGTGGCTTGGTGCCCCCAGGGTGTGCTGAGACTGTGATCCAAAAAGGGCATGGTGGCACCCGTCTGCAATCCCAGCTCTTGAGAGGCTGTAAACAGATGGGTCACTACATGTCTGATCTACATAGTGAGACCCTGTACACCTTGTAGATCTTGTCCTGAATTCATAAAATAACAATAATAATACATATCCAGAATTTATTTGCTGCAGATAATAGGTTTCATATTTATTTATTTTTTATTTTAAGGAAGGGCATACAGGGTGTTCAGGGTCTCACTACTAGATCAGACATAGATCTGCCTGATTACAGCCTCCCAAGAGCTGGGATTAGAGGTGCATGCCACCATACCCTGTCTCAATTGCCATCTTAGTGCCTCCTACCCTTGTGCTTGCTCACAGGTGCTTTAATCTGCTAAGCTATTTGGCTGGCCTTGGAGACAATAGGTGTTTTAGATGTTCCAAATATTAAGTATTAAAGATAATGAATAGATTTTGTCTGGAAAGCAATGTTTATTATATTTTGAAATAATATTTAGTATTAAGGCAAACTATTATAGTATTAAATGAAATTACTTATGATCTAGACTTTCAAATATTAAAAGTAAATGGGAACATTCCCATTTAGAATAGTTACCAAAAAGAAATATCTAGTAATAAATTTAACCAAAAAGTTGAAAGAGTTCTTCAACAACAATCATAAACCATGGATGGAAGAAACTGAATAAGACATAAACCCTAAATGGAAAGATATTTTAGATTCGATGATTCATGATGTTAAAACAAAAATACTACTTAACATATTGATATATGTGATCAATCTTATTAAAATGATAAGAGTGTTCTTCGAAGAACATTAAGAAAAAATTCTTAAAGTTCACATATTACCCCCCCAAAATCAAATCACAAATATCCAAAACAATGCTGAGCTAAAAGCAAAAGCTAAAAGAAAATGGAATTACATTATCTGACTTTAATACACACTATTGAACTATATTAATCAAAATAGCATGATATGGGTGTAAAAATAAACATAGACCAATGATACAGACTAGAGATCCTGAGTCAGCTCATGAAACCATAGCCACCTGAATTTTCCACAAGGTGGCTAAGAATAAGCACAAAGCTGCTAAGCATAAGTAGCAAATGGTACTGGGAAAATTAGTTACCTACATGCAGAAAAATGAAATTAGGCCACATGATTTCTCATTATTTATGAAAACCAACTGAATATTTCTTAAAGGCTTAACTACAAGACTCCAAACTAAGAAACAAGTAGGAGACAAACAGAAAAATACTCTAGGTCATAGGAATCGGTGAAAAATATTTCTGATAAAACACAAAAAAATATTGGTGATAAGAGCAAAATAGGTAAATGGGATTATATCAAATTAAGAAAGCCTTTTACAGAGTGGACAGTAGTGTAGAGATAGCAAACAGAATTGGAGAAATATTTAAAAACTCTACATTTAAGGACTGATATCCAGAATATATAAAGAACTTAAACACTCCAACTCAAGAAAATTCCAAATGATATGATTTTTAAAATTTGCAACAGACTTAATTAAAATTTTTTCAACAGAAGGAAAATGACCAGTGAGTGGAGGGGAAAAATGGTTAATATTTCTAATCATCTGAAAAATGCAAATCAAAACTAGAATAAGATTTTATTTCTAGTAAAAATGACTTCTAGTAAAAAGAGGAGAACGTAACAAATGCCAGCAAGGATATGAAGAAATGAGAACTCCTACAGGATTGGTGGAAGTGTAAATTACTATAACCATTACAAAAAGTAGTGGGAGGGTTCTCACAAAATTGAAAATCCAGCAAGCCCACTACGGAATATTTCATCAGGAGGAATGGTGGAAGACTGATCAATAGGTCCTTAGCTATATTTAGGGAAAAAGTAAGAAACGATAGCATGCTATTGTAGCTATGCATTTTGAAAGTCTAAAAGGAAGAACTTTGATCCTTTCATTTTAACTAAATGATAAATGCCCAAGGAAATATGTTTCATGTGATTTAAACATTATACTATATATCCATACATCAAACATTACATTAAAACATTAAAGGTACTCCATTAATATGTTTGGTTTGTTTTATGGATAAGTTAACATCATTACCTTTACTTTTTAAGTTTGTAACTATCACTTTGAAGTCATGTTATACACATTTTTACATGTTTAGTATTATAAGAGCCACTTTATAAATAACATATATACTTTTAGTAAGGTTAATGGACTGTCAGTGGGTTGATAGCTATGTTTATCAAGACAAGACTGGTGAGGGATTTAGGTCCCAGAAATAGTTGATATGCAATGAAGATTCGCTTTTCAAAGATGGATGAAAATGTCAAAATTGAAGGCTATAGATGAATAGCAGGTTATTCTAAAAAAAACAATCTCAGGGATGTTTAGTCCAGGGCACTCATTTGTGGAAACCGAGACTCAGCTGAGATTAGATTTATACATGTAATGGAATGTCTCATATACCATTATTGTCAATATAGGGTGATAAAACAGAAGATGAGTCAGTTCAACTCAAGTATTATGGAGAGCTGTTCTGTGTCACAGTACGTGCTAAATCTGAAGATAAGGTAAAGGCCAATAAAATTATTTGCACTGTAGCCCAGAGATAGAGAGAGAGAGAGAGAGAGAGAGAGAGAGAGAGAGAGAGAGAAAGAGAGAACATAGAGAGAGAGAAGAGAGAGAGTTCAAGTGACAAGCTGCTATGATGCTTGAAAACATAAAATCTGCAGTAAAACTGCCTAGGCTCAACTTCTGTTTCTAGAGCTTACTGGTTTACATATATTGCATGGTAATATCTCTGTGCCCATTTTTTTTTTTTTATTGCAACAATACTATCACTTACCTTCTGACTTATCATTGAAGGAACTGCATGTGGAGCATGTTGAGCAGAGTCAAATCCTTTAAAAGAGGTAAGGGTTCCTTGTTAAGATTATGTTATGATTTTAGAATAATGTTCAAGGTGGACTTTGTACTATGCTTAAACAAACAACAAAATAAAACATACAAGGGCATAATAAAAAACATAAAAATGTCTGCTTAGATTTTTACTCAAATTATAAAATTAAGTCCCACAAATGTCAACAAATAGGATGAAACTGGTGCCCTCCTATAAGAATATGGGGCACAGTTCTGTGTCACTAGTGTCAAGGGAGAATCCATGTGCGTCTTTTTAGCTTAACCCCAGAATGATGAACTACATTGCATTTGACAAGGTTGTATAAGTGGATTGGAAGTATTTAATATTTACAATTTATTGTATAAGTTTTTATTTTGACACTTCAAAACTGGAGAATTTTGCATGTGCCTTTCTACCAGTTGCTGACACTTTTGTGCAATTTACCTTATCACTCTGTCCATATATATGTGTATATACTGATACACATGCTTTTTGGAATTGTTCGAAGTAGTTTGGTGGCATTGTGCTGTACTATCTCTAAATATGTCACTATCACTTAGAAGAATAAAAGAATAGTTTTAAATAACATAACAATGATCAAAATCAGAAATAGTGAACACTGACAGTAAGAACGCTCCCCACTCCAGGATCTGATTGAGGATCATGCATTCTATTTCGGTGTCACATCTCTTTAGTTTCCTTTCATCTGGAACATTTTCTTCAGTTAATTTATGTTTTCTTGACCTTGCCTGCTTTGAGAAGTATGGGGTGGCTACAAATTCAGTTGGGTTTGTCTGTTTCCTTACCAGTGGGTCAGGTACATACTTAGGGCAGGAACCCCACAGAATGATAATATACATACCTCAGAACAGTTTCTCCAGGTACTTATTGTTGGTTTGTTCCATTACTAATGTTTTAAGTTTTATGGTTCAGGTGCCATCAGTCCAGTTTCACTATAATAAAGTTATTCTTTCCAGCTTTGTGAAGAAATAATTTTGGAAATGATCTTCTACTAGAAAAGATCAAAAGCCACCTTCTAATAGGAAAATATTCATTCTACTTTCTATGGCAAAAATGGCCTATGATTACAAAGTGATTTCTTAACCACCGAATAAGTCAGTAGCTTATTAGAAAATATTATTTTGCAGAGACAAAACAGAGTTTGGGGAGGTTAGCAATAAGGTGTAAGAAATATATATTTTTACAAACAAATTTCAATGTTTGTAGTTTTTGCTAGGTTAGGTTATAATACTGAACTAGATTAAGCTCTAATTTTTGATTCAAAAATAATCTTTTAGAAAAGATATTCTCAACAGTAGGTGATTTATTGAATTTAAACAGAACTGTTTGAGAAAATAAGATCTAACCTCTTTAAGATGCCCACAGTTTTATGATTTTATTAATATAGTTAGCATTAGATACCAAGTTCTTTAAAATATAGTTGTTTATAACAAGATAGGTTGTTACCATAAATATCTTTTTATCACACAATGATTCATGAGTCATCTTATGACAGGATACTGAGACTTATCACACAAATACTGTGTATGCATATGTTTTGCAGAAGGACATGTGCTTTGGATTGGCTGACATTTCTTGTTGTGATAAATGGTATTAACTAGTAAGCTACCAAACAAATAAAGAAAAATAAAAAAAAAAACACCTCTTTTCAAGTAAGGTGAATTTTTTTTTAAAGCAAGAAAGTAATAACCAAAAAGCCTAGGACAAAATTTCAACCACTATAACCCAAACTTCAAAATCACAATTAATAGTAACCCATGAACTAAAGTTGAAAATAACTGTTTTGAATATTTTTATTGTTCTTTACCTTTCCCAACTAATTATAACTAAGCATATTATTATGCATAGAAAAGATTTTAACTCCTAATATATTTGAAAGTTGTAGAGATTGGTCAGTGATGTAAAGCACCTGCTTAGGCAAGCTTAGGCAACCACAGGGAACAGTGGTTTGATCCCTTGCACCACACACTGCACCAGCCCTGCTCTCAGGGTGGGCTGAGCCAGCCAAATAAAAAAAGAGGGGGAGGCCATAATATATTTGAATGTTCTATAGCATCTTAATTTTGTTTGTTTATGTATAAAAAAGTGTAGAACTTCCATTTGTGGTATATAAGAGCTTCCTATGAAGTAACTGTATGAATAGCTGATTGATATAACTAGAAATACAAGTCTATTTACTAAAAATTGGTTAACTAGAACAGGAAAAAAAGAAGAATATTATGACTTATTAAATGCAGATGATGATTTATTTCTTAAATCTATATTTATGTGATTTGAGGTATTGTTTTTAGTTATGGAACCATTGAGCTAGATATTGAAGTAAACTGATCTTTAGGTCAGACCTTTAAATCACTGTGTTATAGATACTTAACTGACATCTTAAAAATCATAATAAAACATTTAAACCATATTCCTCTTTCAATGAGGCAAAATTTTTCATAATAAACTTTCAAGTATTTCATGAGTACCTACACATTCTTTTTTTACTTTATGTATTTGGTACAGAGGCTCACTATGCAGCTTGGACTCATAGTGATCCTCCTTTTCAGCCTCCCTGCCACTGGGATTAGAGGCGTGTGCCACCATGCCCAGACTCATTGACAGCTCAGTGCACTCAGGGCAGAGCTGACACTACAATTCTATTCATCATTTTAATATTTTGTAAGTTAATGTATTAAAACATAATTGCATGTGGGATTGTATTAAATCTTGTGTTAAATTTTGGCATGTCACCACTTTCCAGTTGGAGGTAGAGTAGGAATGGGAATCGTCGTCTTGGGACATTCCAGAGAAGGATGTGACAGCACAAAGAGGCATGGCACGTGAAGTGGAGGCCATTTCCATCAGGATAGTAGTGATTGTAAGTAGATCAGGGAAATTCAGTCCACAAACATCCATAGTTTTCTACCTTAATGATGTTGGGTCACAGAAAGTACTGGAATCGCAACAACAATTTATGGAATACTCTCCATGGGTTTTTACTTACTGGTGGGTCCTAGAACAATCAATGAAATTCAGCTGGGGTGCTTACTCTTGTGGAACTTGCTGTGTAAGGAGATACAACTAAAGGGAGGTGAAGACTGTAGACACTTCATGTCAAGACCCTACTGGATGGAGCAGATGGTAGTCACTGAGAATCCATTTTCTATCTCAGGCTGCTCTTTCTCCCTAGAAATTTTTGCAAGTGCTGATCTCATATTAACCTATTATCCTGATATTCCTCCTCCCCTACCCTCAAATGAAATGTAAAAATGAAACTGAAGAATCTTTTCTTCCTTGCTCAACATTACATATTTACATGTACTTAGCCTGTAGTATATTAATTGGCATAAAACAAGACAATAATTACTTAAGACAAAATTGTACAAGCAGGCTCATATGTTTGACCATGAGCAGAATCTGAGAAGAAAAGACCTTTAAGCTTGGTGAAAAGAAGTGCTTGCACCACATGTTGAGGTGGACTAGTGTTTGATATGTTTGGAAGATAGATAAGACCGATTTAGCTAGAATGCACTGCTTGGGAAATGTAATGTCTAGACAGAGCATGAAATAGGAATTTCCAGTCAGGGCATGGGAGGTTCTGAACAGCTGCCTAGGGATATCCCTAGACCATTTGCACTTTATCCTGACTCTGGTCAGTAGGGAGTCACTAAACATTGGTGAAAATTGTAAATTATAAATCTTAATCTCATGTGGTCCTTGAAACTGAATAGCCAAGCATTCCAACTCTTTGCTGGTGACGGGCTCTCTAGAGACTTCTATCTAGAGAATGCTGGGAAGAAAACTGGCTGAATTTGTGTGCCAGTGAGGAAGAGGAATGAATTCTTAGAGGAAATACTTTATTTTTCGTGAGTACTCAACTTATTTTAGGTAAAGAGTATGTAAGTTTTGTATTTTGGATTTGGTCCTCATTTTTTTTTTCTAAATATAGCCTTCTTTAAAAGGTTGTGATGGTTTGAAACTCTGTCACATAAATTACAAAAACAAAATTTCTTTAAAAATTAAGAGTGTCAGGTAACTGAGATGACAGGCATGTTAGAGTAATGTACTCAGCTCAACTTCTTGTTTTTGTATTTAGTACAGGTCCACAGGGTCTCACTACACAGATCGGACTCATAGTGATCCTCCTGCTTTCAGCCTTCCAAGCACTGGGATTACAGACACATGCCACCACTCTTCAATCTCAGTTATCCTCTCAGCATGCCTTGGGGGTGAGGATGGCATGGCACACAGGGGATTGACCTCGGTTCCTGCACCTGCTTAAGTAGGTGCTTTAGTCCATCAAGCCATGTGGCCAGCTGCCTAGCTCAATATTCTCCTTGTGATGAAGATGGAGAATACATCTTCAGCAAGGGCATATTCTTACATAACAACCTTTGTTCCCAGTGTTTCACTCCATCCCACCCAAAGACAGTTACCTAAAGAATAGGACTAGTTCTATTTGGAATTTATCCTCCCATATAAGAAAACTTACAGCATAAGTTGTGTGTAATTATAATAGTCTCATCCATACTTCCATGGATTTTAACCAATCTTTTTCTACTCTGTACATATGCCCCAAACCTGTCAAAAATCAGAAAAGTTTTCGGAAGACCAGGATATCTTGTCGCCAAAGTCTTGAGATTCAATTTTAAACTATAATTTCACATTTTCTCCATTAACTTCCTGATCCCAAAGAGTATTTTCAAATAATTTGCTGTGAAAAGTGGATGGAAATTGTGAAGTTTTTCTTTTAAGATTTTAAATTGAGGCAGCGTAGGTTGGCATAGCCTGATCTCTGAGCCCAGCCCTTGAGGAGGGGTGGTTGGCCTTGAACCTGTCATTTGAATGCCATTGGTATTCTTCCCTCCTTTTTATTCATTACTTCAAAGAGAGGCTTCTGTGTGGTGTGGGAGGTGAAGCCAGGTGACCTGAAAGGTCCTTTCAGTTTCCAAGTTCTGTGACTAAATGGATTTTGTAGTTTCTCACAGATAATAGCTACTTAAAGACATTGACATCATCCAATTATACATGTTAGTAAATCTATTCATTTCAAGGCTTATAAATATTTCAGAAAATATGCCAGAATTCCATATCTGTGTCCCTGCTTAGATCATCCTTAGGTAATAGACCCTTTAAGGTGCCCATGACCTCTATATGAAGAAAGGCACCCTGGAGTGGTAGTTGCTGCCCTTCCAGCTCGAAACTAACAACGTTCACTCAAATAACTTGCAGTTTTGTGTCTTTGGCCAAAGTGATGCAGTGCTCAGAAGTTTCATGTAGTTACAGATGCTACCAAGTATAACATGTATCACAAAACACTGTCTAGCTGTTAAACTACAAGAAGGTGTATCCGAGTGGAGGCTATGAATGAGTAAGCTCTGACCATTAGTCCCTTCCTCACCAGGATGATAAGACCAAGGACCAGACTTGCCTCCAAAATCACATACAAGTTGGAAAAAGTGGGCCTGTACTGTAAGCTGCACAGAGATTCTGAGTGTAGCTATAGTGAAATATGGGTGGGAGATGGTACCTGGTACCTTTAAAGGTGTCATTGTGTCTGCTTTTGCATCCTTGTTTTGCTTTGCCATTAGTTTTTACTGGTCAGTGACTGCATTTGTTGGAAGGTAAACAAGCTGCTGTGAGTGCATGAACTTATTTCTGTGTCATTATTGCATTGCTTTCCCGCGTGCCAGCACACAGCAGCATCTCAGTATACATGTACTCACTGAGTTACATTTTCACTTGTTGAGGATGTGTGTACAATAACAATAAAAGGGACTGTTAAAGAACATCTATTTTATGCCAATTGTAATATTAAATATTTTTAGTGCATGTTTGTAGTAGCTATAGTTTATTTTCTTTGTGGGTAGTTGGTACATATGTATAATGCATGATATTTCCTTTTCAAACCCCTACTCATTGCTTTCTTCTTTCTGTTTATCTCTTGATCTTCCCTGTTGCAAAAGGTCTAGCTAAGGCCAGCCAGATAGCTCAGCAGACTAAAGTGCTTGCTTAGGCAGAGTGCAAGGGCAAGGGGTTTGATTCCTGGCATGCAGTGCTGGCCTTCCCCAAGGGGGGTGCTGAGAAAGGTATGGAGACTGGGCGTGGTGGTATGTACCTATAATCCTAGCACTTGGGATGCTAAAAACAGGAAAATCACTGAGTCTGATCTATGTAGTGAAACCCTGTAGAATCTGAGCCTGTACCAGATACATAAAATAATTAACTAAAAAAGTTTATCTACATGTTTCCTATTATATATCTTTTATTTTTCTCTTTACTTATATTTTGGGCTTTGTATATAGCAGAAAACGTGATATTTAAGTACATGTGTCTCATTTATTTCAGCTAAAATTATGGTCGCAAAGTGCACTCATCTTCCTACAAATGATGTAAGTTTATTCTTCTTTGTAGCAAGGTAGCACCCTGTTGTGCATAAATGTCACATTTTCTTTATCCATTCATCTGTTGATGGATGTATAAGCCACTTCCCAGGTTTAACCATTGTAAGTTGTGCTGCTATAAACATGGGTATACATGAATCACTGTAATGAGGTATCTTTAACTCCTCAGGGAGAGTACCTAGGAGGAAATAACTGGATTGACTGAAATTTCAACTCTTAGTGGTTTTAGGATTCTCCATAGGGATTTCCATAGTGTTTATAATAAATACTGTTAACACACTGCACCACGCCCAATTGCGTGCAGTAGGCATTATCATTGACTGTATCTTAAAAATGAGAAGTGAAGGCAGAAAGAAGTGAAGTGAGCTTTTGAAATTCCAAAGATGCTAACTGTGGGTCGGACTGAGCAATATGCCAAAGATTTGTCCTTCGAACTGCGAAAACGCGACTCTGCACCAGCTATTTGGTTCTAGCCAAATGATCTCAACGTAGTAACAAATATCAAATATTTGTCACTTTAATTTATATGGACAATATTGATAAATACAAGCTTCCATTCCACCAAGTGTGCTGAAATCAGATTAAACTTTATTCAACTTGACTTTAAACACAGAGCTCATGCAATATTAAGACATTAATTCCCTATTGGTTGGAAGGATTACCTAAGTTTCAGGCAATTTGTGATCCCTACGTTGGGTGTAAATAGTGAGGTACCTGACACCACATTTTTTCCTCATAACAATGACTTCTTGTCTGAGACTCATGGCCAGATATGAAATAGTTTATAGGTTAGTCACTTATACTTGGAGGTCTAACAGGTAATACCACGGCATTTATTTGCTCTCTAACTCTACTACGAATAAATGTACTTTAAAGTTCTTGACTCAGTTGATGAAAATAGCATCTATGAATTGGGTGCGGTGGCATAAGCCTGTAATATCAGTTTTTGGAAGGCCGAGGCAGGCGGATTGCTGTGAGTTTGAGTACAGCCTGACCTACAAAGTGAGCTCAAGTCCAGCCTGAACTGCATAGCAAGACCCTATCTCAAAAAATGTAAAACAACAGCAACAAAAAAACAAGAACAAAACAAAACCCTAACATTTATGCAATTCCTTTAAACAGTCTTAAATCATATTCCATCATTCTCTGTTAATCCCTGCAGTTACTCAGCTATTGTGTCCCATTCACTTTATCTTCTAAAATGCTCCTACAGTAGACCCTTTGTGTCTCCTTTTTTACCTACTTAGGTTTAATAAGTATGTACCTGGAGGTCTCTTCACCAGCTATTTAATGAGTCTCTGGCCTGGAGCCTTTACACCACCTACCCCCTTTTCTTTCCATTTTGGATCATTCTGCCCCTTGTTAACATTTGGCAAGGCCCAATCACCCACAGGATGTGTGCAGTCTTGCCCTGTGCCTCTGGCTCACACTCTTCACTTTGCTGAAGCCTAATCCAGTACCTGCATCTCTAGTCACTCTTCTCCATTGGCTGTCAGGGCCAATAATGAGGGCCTACCATTCCAGGCCACTTCCCAACATCTTCTCAGGCCACTCTTTCTACCTCAAATATTCTTCATCACTCTCTATCCTCCTAATTGCTACTTATCTTTGAAAATCAAATTCAAGAGGCTATTTCTATAAATCTTTTTGACTACCTTTGTTGATGAATACCATTTTAATTTTTATTGATGTATTAATATGCTCGTAAGACATTTTAATGCTTAGTATATGTCAAGAGCTATGCTAATGTGGACAGAAAGATAGTGGTTAGCCAAATAATTGTATAAATTTAAAATTGAACCTTTTGTGAGGCAGAGGTTAAAAAATGATGTAATCAGCCACTGAAGGATGTGTGAAAGCTGGCAGGGTGATGAACCGTGGATAGGGCAGGACGACCAGTAGGTTTACAGGACCTGTACAGACTTCTTAGCTTCTAGAGAGTCTGAAAGAGACATCAGGGGCCAGACTATTTCTCTGTAAGCCAGGTAAAGGAAATTGATAGTAATGTCAAAAGCAATGAAAATTACCAGGAGTATTATATTCAAAGGGATGACATACTCATATTTGCGTTCTGCAAAGATCATCCTGGCTCTAGTACACTAGGAAAAGAGCTGTTAGTAGGGTTGGTGGTGATGGTGATTGCTCCAGAGAAGTAGAGAGGCTTAAAATCCTGTACAAATGGCCATATCAATGGATATAGTGAGACATTACACTTAAGCATGAGGGTTTAGTAACCTTTAAGTTTTGGGTTTGGGTAATGAGGAAGATGGGGTAAAGTATGTTGGATGAGGAGCTGCTCTTTGCACCTGTGTGTTTAGACAGTGATAATATGCAGAGGAATAATATAATTGATTTACCTTCTCTACTCATTGGGGGGTTTTCTATGTGTATTTCTGATAAGAACAGATACATAATCTTAGCCAAAAGTCCAAGAAGAGATTTTTTTTTGCATGTATTGCTTCAACTAGCTTATGAGCTATGTGTTCACTAATCATTAAGAAAAACATTTTATGCCACTCTAGATTTTAATTTATACTTTTATTTGATGGCAGGATTTCTCTAAATTGAAAACATTAAAATATTTTATATTGTTTTGATTAAATGTAAAACATCTTTGAGTTCAATAAAACATTATATAAAATTCAAGAAGTACAAGGCATTACAAAGTGAAACTTTAGACACTGATATAATGTATGCTATTAAAGCTTAATTCAACCTTTAAATTGTTTGACAAATTCATGATAAATAATTTATTTTGTTTTTTAAGACTAAAATAAGATTTATTTTCTATCCAATGAGATGACTGATGAATCTGTACATGTTATGCATTCTATATTAAAATAAATACCTTAACATATTGTGGATGGGAACACACATTAAAAGATATTGTACATATCGAAGCATACTCAAATCAACACTTACAAATAGTCCATAAGGGCATTCATCAACAGAAGAATAATTCATAGCTGGAGAAAACAATTTTTGCTTCTCCATGTTATATTCATGTGTTACTTAAGGGTTCTATTTTATTGCATTCCTGTAAGTAATATTCAGAGACCATCATACCAGAATTTTAAAAAATCATTTAGTCTTTGTTCTAGAGTCATAGCTGATTCCTAAGGTTAGAATTGCCTTCAACTCGCTTCTTGCATTCCTAGTTTTAGCTTTTGATCTCCACTTCCTTAGATATGAAGTGGTCTTGGGCTGCATTTTTAGCTCTGCAACTTCTTGGATTAAGTTCTCATTTCAGGATCCTTTTCAGACTTCCTTAAGTGCTGCATGTATGAACAGAAGGCTGCACCCATTCTTAATTGCTCACTCTTCATTGTCCTTTCACGTTTTTCCTTAGCCAAGAAAGAAAGAAGAAAGATGGACAGATTCAGCACTTATCCTGGAAGTGGTCAATTAAAATTTTTTTTGGTTATTGGCCTCTTCTTCCTTTTATAAAGATAGCACTCTTGTCTCATCCTATTAGAAGTTGTTTTAGGTCCCTATATCATATGTAACCTCTTCCTAAGATGTATATCTTCTTATAAGGTGTTATAATAACAGGCTCAGCATTTTCTAATCTTCATAATGCATTTGATAAATATACTGGCCATGGAAAAACAGTCACATACTGGCCATCCTTCTGAACATGTGTCCATTCAAAGCACTGGTCAATATTGATGGAGGGAGAAGTTCTTTTCAGGACAATGGAAATGATTTTGAAAATCATTGAGGGTAATGAGTGGGACAGTGTGATGGTTAGAAATGGCTTTTTATGTCTGAAGGAGATGAGCAAATCTTCTTGAGAGCCATCAGATGATGGATAATTTGAAACTCCTTGAAATTATTTATTGGAAACTGCTACTAAAAGCTCAGCCACAGCGTTCAGCCTGACAAGATGGGGTTGTTTCACATTTTAAACATTCAAAGGAAACCACAGGAAAGCTGTCATTAAGAGATCAGTGAATCAAGCCAATGAGTGAGATAATTGTTCACTAAAAAAGAAGCAGTTGAATTTTTAATGTCTCATCAGTGATAGAGGGATGAAGAGGGGGATGTATTGTTGATTCATTCTTGAGTGAGCTGCCAGGAGAAGCCAGGGCTTCAGTAACATAAAGCAGAAGAAAAATATCTTTGGGAATCTGGAAAAATTAAACAAAACAGTCTTGGATCTCTTTTCTGATGGTAGTGCCAGACACAGCTGTGATAATCTGTTCTGTTTATTTTCCTGTTTTTATAAAAATGAAGAGCTATTTGGGGGAGACTTCTTTCTAAGAGGATATCTTGGAGAGAAAACCATTATAGAGCAATGCTAATTGAAGGAACTATGGCCCTTTGCGTGGAATCAGAGGCAACTCAGAGCAATGAAATAATAAAATAAAGCACTAGTGGCAAAAACCAGACACAGGAGCCATCGCAAAAAGATGCTCAGGGGCTTCTGAGCCAGTGCTCCTAAGCCAGCTATCTCAAAACTGCTAGTCCCATAACTGCTGAGGTTTTCATGGCAGTGGAGAAATGTTAGGATCTGAGGTGCTCTCAAAGGAAGACGCTTGTTCGCATTTCTGTTCAGAGCCAATTCAGAAAGAATGTGAGTTGGATGGTGATATCTGTTTTACCTTGAATCCAGATAGTCTCAGAGAGTGCATCTCAATCAAACGACTGCTTTTGCATCACAGGTGGAAACTTACTCATCTGTTCTGTGTTAGAAGTTGTACAACTATAGGCCTGGCTTACAAAGGCTGCCTTTCATGCTACCTTACTGCAGGCTAGAATACTTCAAGGTTCCTGAAGGAAGGAGGATTTCAAAAAGATTTAATTGAGCTCTGCCCATTTCTGTGAAAATACCCAGACACACACAGACACAGACACACAGGCACACACACACACACACACACACACACACACACACAGAGCATAGTCATTGCATAAGGGTCCCTGAGATGTTTGACTGAAGGATAACATGATGTGCAAAAAAAATGTGCTGTTGTGGGGTAGTGACTCCTTCAAAAAAAGTCAACTCTTAAGGTCATATTACATAGTTTATCACACAGTAAATGGGATGTTTTCCAATTTTATTCCATGAATTTTAGAGAAGTCCTTAGACAGTACTCAGAAAATCATTGTGGACTGATTTCATATGTACCTGTTAGAAAAATCCCAGAAGGCAAAAACAATAGCAGTGCAACTTGGTACACAACATAGTACATCACAGCTTGGAGTACGTGGTGTTCTCTTATTAAACTCTTAGTTGGGTTTGATTCAGGGGCTCAGACATTATAGGCGGTAGCTTAATCTTATCAATTTCTCTGGCATTTAGGATTTGGACACTGATGCCAAAGAACTGTGTTGGTGCTCATTTTATTTGAAGTAAAAAAAAAATATGTTGTAACTGTCTTAGGAGAGGTTTCCAGGAGACAGAGACTTGGGTGGAAGGTTTGTGTTGATATTACGGGAAGATAATATAATGGCAGGTGCAGTATGTAGTTCAGGCCAAAATCTCACTATTGGGTGTGCCTTAAGAAAAATGTCTGTGTGAAGTAGTCTGCTCATGGACAGTAACAATTGTGATGCCAGCACATTTGGCCCCTGACGAAGCACAGCAACAGTTGAAAACATCCCTCAAGCTTTGAAAAGGCAGAGATCTTTGAGAGAAATTTCAGGGTTGGGGGTGGGGAGTGAATATATTTGTGAGATACAGCTCAGCAGGTTGCCAAGGCACACCCAGTGAGCCCAGGAATCCAAAGAGAATGATGCACCACTCCTCCCCCTTCTTACAGATAGCACAAGGTGGGAGTGAAGGATAGAAAACCTGAAGCCAGGTTGCCTGGTTAATTCCCATCGTTTCCACGTACTCTTGGTGAGGATCATACGGTCTGTCTCCAGTCGCTGTAGATAAGGAAGACGATGATGATACCTATTTTGTGGGGTGTGCTAGGAGAAGTGCATGTGTGTGTGGTTTAGAACACTTCCTGGCATGTGGGCCATATTATATCACTTTTTTATGTATTTGGTACAGGGTCTCACTACACAGCTTGGACTTGTAGTAATACTCCTGTCTCAGCCTCCTCAGCACTGGGATTACAGGTATGCACCACCGTACCTGGACATGACTGCCAGCCCAGCATGCCCACCAGTGTGGTGTGTGATGCTGGGGATTGAACTCCTATCCCTGAGCTTTCCTAAGCAAGTGCTTAGTCTGCTGAGCTAAGCTGCCAGCCCTATATCATTTTTTAAAGTAATACAGTAATTCTATCCATATTGTCACTTGAGCTCATAATTTAAATTTTCCCCATCAGCTATTATGCTTCCTGTCACCAGAAGTGCATTCAAAGATTAAATGCATGGATTTGGGAAAGCTCTTGTATGGGGAAAGGATGTGTTTTTGATGATGATGTAGCAAGCTAACTGTAACATGAGTCCAGTTATTTCAGTGGAATGTGAGCATTACTTCACCCACCAGTGGATGCTAACTGCTGATTGCTATTGTCACCTCAAAGGTTTGTAAGTCACAGTTTATACTACTTACGTGCTTGATTAGAACTTGATTGAAAGTGAGTGAACATAGGAGAGGGAACATGTTTATGCCTCTGTTTGCTTCTCTATGTTACAGGCAGGCTAAGGTCTAGATTATTTTTCTTAAGGGCATGCTAACGCCTTCTCTGCTATTTGGTCTTTGGTGTTGAAACTTCTAATAAAGGTGATATGTCTAGGAATGACTGCTTCAACTTTAAAAGGAGTCATTGCTCTGTGAATGTCATCCTTGGCTTGAAATCAGTTCTATTTTTCTTCTAATTTATTGTCACTACAACTCTCTTAGGGCATTTATATTATCCTGATCGCTGTCAGAGGTTACTAAGGAAGAAAAGAAGTATATTTTTGGCAAAAGTTTCTGGAGTGTCAAGTCTGAGATTAGTGATGGTGACAGCAAACTTATTAGAGGTTTCAAGAATAATAAAGTCTCCTGTGGCACTTGTGACTTAGGCTTGCCAACACTGATGACTCTGAGTTTTTGGTGAGGGTAATACACTGTGGTGGGAACATGTATCACATGGAGCAGTCACATCCTGGGTCCAGAAAGCAGAGGAAAAGAAGAATGAAAATGAGTCCCATGATCTCTTTTTAGGCCATGCTCCCAGGCACCTAGCAACCTACCACTGTAGCCTACTTCTAACTGTTCCTAGTCCCTGCCAAGAGTAAGACTTTCAGGCCAAGCCTTATACATTTGGATGTTTGGAGAGCACTACTCATATTTAAACCAAAACAGCTCTGAAAACAGAAGTTGTTTTATACTTAGAGAGGAAATCAAATTGATACTCTTATGGAATTTGTGTTTTATTTGAAATTCCTGTTTTTCTTACCAGAGAGTGTAGTTTAACATATTCACATGTATAACTTCAAGCTGTGAGTAGATGAAACATAGAGTTGTGAAAGAGGCTGTTCCTGTGTGAAGATTATTTTCCTGTGTACTCTCCAGTTATTTTACTCTTACTTGTGTAGGAGAGATCAACTTTGTTAAGAGGGAGGTCGAGCCTTTGTCTTCTGGGAGTTGATCTCTATGGTCTAGCAGTGTGTTTGTTTGCTTTCAGGCTTTGTGTCACACTGGATAATTTAAAAATGTGATGTCAGGTCAGAGCTCTGGGCCATAGAGTGTCAGCTTGACCTCCAAAGAGACTGCAAACTGAGATTAGGCAAGGAAACATTGTAGACATATGTGGGAAAGCCAAAAGTGGACATTAAGGCACAGTTGAGCTTCCATGACTGGCAAAGTTCTTTGCATATGGCCACTTATCAATCTCGGCAAAGGTAGTCCTAACCATAATTCTACTGGGATATATCAAGTAGGAATTTTGTACTTAAAGTTTTCTCTGCTGTATACCTTTTTCCCCTTGACTGATATAACATGTACCCAATTACCATACTAAAGAATGACTGTTGCTGTTTCACCTTGTAGTGAATTCTAGGAGTCCTTGTAGTAGAGTATTAAATCCAGTATGGTCTTGGGGACTTATCAAGTAGTAGCTGAAGCTAATTGTGAAAAAGACCTAATGAACAGTTTTCTCTAGCATTGTACCATTTTATACTTTGATTGAAGAGTGCATCATATGTAGTTAATGATCCCTTGATTCTTCTGGATGTACCCCTTAGTTCTTTATTTTTAAAAATGTATTTACCTATTGTAAAGGAGGAAGATAAATCATCATTTAAACTGTAATGAATTATAGAATATGCCTAAAGGTTATATTCTATCCAGTTCAATTTAAAAAATTATTTGTTAGCTTGTGGTGATGCATAATTATAACCTCAGTATTTTGAGAGGTTTAGGCAGGAGAACAACAAATTTGAGCTCACCCTGGGCAACTTAATGAGATATTGTCTCAAAATAAAAAATTAAGGTTGGCTTGGGATGTAGCTCAGGGTGAAGGCTCTGGGTTCAATCCTTATTACCAAATATCAAGAAAATGAAAACAGGTAGAAGAAGGTCTACAAGGATAGCCTATAGTTTGACCCTAGTCCTTCAAGGTCAGTGAGGACTTGAGACATAAGAGAATCTGTGCTATAATACCCTGTAACTCAGTCATGTCCCAAATTTTCTGTTCAGGGAGATTTTGGGGCCACAGAGGAAAGAGACAGATGATATATATTGTGCCTAAGTAGAGTCACCTTGAGAGAAGACCCTCTCTCAGGCTTGCAAACTAGTCAAGCAATGACAGTGACTCATCCAGATGGCTGACACTGACAACAGTTCTACAAAGCCCTGTACATGGGTTCAGGGTAAATCCTGAGGGGATTTGACTGACCTTGGGAGATACAAAAGTTACATGTTCCATTATACAAGTCTTACTTTAACTTGCCCTTAACTACCCAACAGAAAAGTTTAACCATGAGACATAAAAACTAAAGCTAGATTAGTATGCTGAGCTATAAAAGGCTTAACTCAACAGCTTCCTACATTGCCAGTTCTGCCAATAACCCACTACAATTATGTAATATTGGACTATGTATACAACTGCTGTCTCTTAGTTCAATGAGAAAAAAATTTTGTATCAATAATGATTAGCAAAAATATCATGTCTGCATCATGTGCTCTAAATAACTACAACTAGGTCAACAATATGCATCACATCAATTATTGGGATTGTACTATTAGCATGTTTTGAAAACTGTCACATTATTATTTCTTATTAAAAGTAATAAAAGAAAGGGAGACAACAGTGCCATTATAATGGAGAAGCCTGTGATGAATGTAGATATCATCCCAGAGGTGGTGTCTAGTGTCAGACCTCTTCTGGGGCCAGTGAAAAATGTTCACTGATGGCATTTAGTGTGCAGCTGTGAGTGCACAAAGGCCCAGAGCCATAGTATGTTCACTACTGTTGTTTTGGTTTCAGTATTCAATTATAGGCATCTTTCAAAAGTTAAATGAAGAATAAATGCAAATACAAAAAAGACAAGAAAAGAAAAACAAAACAAAATCCACTTTTTCAAAAATCTTTTTTTTTAAACCAAATGGATTATATGAAAGTACTTGCCTTTAAGAAACTTCTGTTTCAGACTGGCATGTAGAAGTTTCAGCATTAGGAGCATTATACTGAGTCTTGAAAGCAAAGGAGTGGGGCCAGGGAGATGGCTCAGTAGAGAAAGCACTCACCTGGCAGCACAAGATCCTGAGTTCAATCCATGGTACTGTAAAAAAAAAGTATTTGAAAATAGAGGATTGATGAAAGTTTTACAGATAAATTATATGCATTACTAAAATCATAAAATATGGAAATCAAGTTTACACATCCTTGACCCCATGATATCCAATTGTTTTCTATGAATGAAGCTCAGCCTTTGCTCTTGTGAAAGGAGGGTGGGAGCTTTCAGGTGGCAGTGGTATTGGGAAGAGTTCATTCTGTTCCTCTTCACCTTATTAACCCTCTGTTTTTTATAGTCTCTTCTGTATATCATCTCACTTTTACAAAATAACTCACTGTAAAAACACATGCATGTGGATTCATAGATGTGATAGTCCCTTTATGTTATAGTCTTTGTGTAGAACAGGAAGCTAATAAAGAATTTTGAAAGGGGTGACATTTTCAAGGCCATGCCTTAGACTATCTTCCACTGACATCCATACTGAGTCATAAGGAGGTGGCCCCGAATTTGACAACCACTAAGACTGAGTTGGAAGTGCATATAGATGCAGAGACAATATGAGAGAGACCTTGGAAGTAAGATGGAGCTGTTGAGTGGAACATGGATAATGGAAGGCAGAGTCCTACATCGCTGAGATAATTATACGGCACTATTCACAGACTGGAGAGGGCAAGAGTCTGCTCTTCATAGCAATGGAGAAGTTAGTCTTATATACATTAGGGGTGAGGAGCCAAGAGCACCAGTTGGTAGGTGGAAGTGTGGAACCGAAGTGTTATATACTTAAGTGTACTCCAGAATCCATTAGGAAGGCCAGTGTCATTAAAGAAGTGAGAAAAATTCCACTCAGGAGACAGGTGCTCTAAATTACTTCGATAAATGCTTGAAAGAAGTTTCTAAATGCATTTGAGTTGTATTACATGTGAAAGATGACTTACTGACATAGACACTTAAAAATTTTCATGTTGTTTTAATAGGAATGTTAACACTTGGCTTTTTCTTACCTAGGAGAGATTAATCTTTATAAAATATCATTTTAATCATGCCAATTTCAGTGGCTGTTTTCAGAGCTGGAAAAAATAGATAAGGCTCTTTCCTTCCCTAGTTTAGAGTCTATTTCAGTTTCTTCAATCATGATGTATATAATTTCAAGAATACAAGACAAAGCCCAGTCACCATGATGCCAGTTTCACGTATTTTGAATTAAATGTAATGTGAAGTGTATCACGATACCATACACACTACTTCCTACTTCCCTCGGGGAACATTACTCTTCAGCTGTTAGAGTGAAGAGACTCCATTTCTTTTACACACATCCCCATGTCCATGCCCCTGTTTTCTAGCCAGAGTTGTTTATTTGCTGGTAGGAATGAGGACAGTGCTATGGCATAGATCACTTCTGAATACCTTCCACATGAATATCAGGACCTACATGAGGAAGGGTTCTTAGAGTCCTTGAAGCAACGAACAATTTCTTGCAACCTGTTCCCACTGGAAAGACCTACTAAACCTTTGTTTGGTGGGGAAAGGGAGAATCCCCAAACTCCAAAGCACCTGTATCTAAAAGAGGCCTTGACTGCCTTGCACAAGAAAAGGAACAGTTCTTTACATAAAAATGAACCTTTGCCATTTTAGTTTGTTATGAGGGAAAATATATTTAAAGACCTTGTATTTTTCCAGCACTGTTATGCTTTTAATGGCTTTGGACTGGCGAAGACTGAGAACAGAACATAATTAGTGCTTAGCTCTTGTGGATGCAAACACACTCTTTAAATGTGCTAAAAGATAATAGATGGTGTCTTCAACTACTTATTTGCAAGAGACAGACATCTGAACATCAAATGCTAGATGCTGATGGTGACAGACAAAATATGTTTTATCACTAAGAAATACTTAGGAAGTTTGAATTGTCCACCTGCCTCAATCCATTTCTAGTTATAAATGTAAGGACATACATGCAGAAGTTAGGAGGAACTACCAGGAAATACAAGAACAAGCATCAGCAGAGGGCCTTATGGAAGAAATTCTAGAGATTAGCTCTGCGTTGGCAAGGGCCTGAGAGCTTATAGAAGCAGAGGCATATTTCTCTCTCTCTCTCTCTCTCTCTCTCTC
>PVJA010030880.1:0-25392 GCA_004027025.1 Myocastor coypus
TGTGTGAGAAACTGTATTCTGTAAGCAAATAGATTTTAAGCCCTCCAAAAGAATCTGGGAATTGGCATACAATACGCAATTACAAATTATCATCCGCAGCCTAGGGATGAATAGGATTTATAACCCCTGTCCCTTCAGTCATTCCATGGTACTTTCATGGTCTGATTCAGGTGGGAAAATGAGACCCTGGAGGCCAAAGAAAGCCCTCAGATGAGTAAGTGTGGGTGTTGACAAGTCGCATAAAATGGTGAGTGATAAATGACATCTGTGGGAGCAAGCATCTGCTCCCTTGTGTATTTCAGTATGTTCTACCATACACATTTTAGTATATCTATATGAGCAAAGGCGTTCCTATAAATGTGGCATAAGGCATTCTGCACCATAGACAAAGGAGTAGGCCAACAGTGAAATTAAAAAGACTCTCCAAATGGCAAGGGAATATCTTAGTGAAAAGAAAAACAGGGTGACTAAATTGTACATCATGTGCACCAGATGTTGGCTTGAAAATGTCACAATGATAAAATGCTTCTGTAATAAACAGAAATAGCATTAGTTCATTCTGACAATGGAAACTGGTATTAAAACTATGTGCAGGAATTACCAAGATGTGACTGTTTTCTGCATATTACATACTTTACATAACAAAAACAATAATCTAAAAAATGGCAGAATAAAATAATAACAGAACAAATGAGTATGCCCAACAATTTTATGATGATACACAAATCTTCACATAACAGAATAAAAATTTGGGCTACAAAATATTTGTATGAAGGATACAGTTCAAAAGATGGTTCAAACTTTGATGTGTAGCTCAATAAAAAAACACGGTTTAGCAAAGCACAGGGAGCTAGTGAAATATTAAAATTAGTGGGCACAGGTTTCTTCATTCTATCACTGTACCATTGCCACCAATATTGAGTTGCTAACTTAACCATCAAAGGGTAGATTCCACAATAAGGATCTGGATTGGATCTCTTGACATGGCCAGCAGGAGAAAAGCTTATTTGACACATGCAGAAACCAAGGATAACATACAAAGCAGAAACCAGTTTCTTTCTGTGTCATCTTTCTCAAAACTTCTGACAAACTCCTAGACATATTATTTAGTTCAAAAACTGTGCTAAGCATGAGTTAAACCAGATAAAACATTTGACAGTGATCTTTGGGGGTATATTTATCATGGTCTCACGATTCTGACGGGCCTTCAGAAAGCACATATACCTCATGCTTTTAAAGTATTTATTGATTGCTTACCAGAGCCTATGTACTAGTGGGATATTTCATTGCTAAGATAACTTACACAATACTTACAACTTGTAGGAAGAGAAGTTTATTTGCCTAATGGTTTCAGAGGATTTATTCCACCATGGTTATCTGGCTCCAAGGCAGGAGCATCATAGCTAAAGAATGTAGAGGAACAAAGCTGCTTAGTTCATGGTGACTATGATGTAGAGCACAGTAACAGCACCAGAGGGGAAAGGGTAAAGGATCACATATAGATCTCAAGATCATGTGTTCATAGCCCACCAAAACACATGCAAAGTTGTACTTTAGTAAGCTCTTGTACAACTCTCAAACCAATCACCTTGTCATAGCCTATCAGTGTTCCTGCTTTGTGTATTATATAAATTATAAGAGTTCAATCAAATACTCTCATTGAATTTGCATTCAAATGTGGGGAAACCTTTAAGAAAACAAAATGAACATATAACACACCATACATATTGACAAGGAAATAAAAGAAGGTGATGGTCTAGGCAAGTGATGAAAATTGAGGGCAATGTTTCAGATAAGATTTTGAAAAGTATCTGTGGACTCAAGAGTTGCACTAGCCTCAAGATACCTCTCTGTCTCTGTCTCTGTCTCTGTCTCTGTCTCTGTCTCTGTCTCTCTCTCTCTCTGTCTCTCTCTCTCTCTCTCTCTTCTCTCTCTCTCTGGAACTGTGGATTGAACTCAGGCCCTCGTGCTTGCCAGGGAAGTGCTTATTCTACTGAACTATCTCCCCAACCCCCTCACTTCTCTTTATTCACATTTTCTTCTGTTTTAACCAGCAAGAAACATTGTTAGTTCAGGGCCCCAGCATGCATTGTTGCCTACACTTAATTCATGGTGGTATCTGAAAGAAAGGCTTTTCAGTGACTTGAGTTGCTATTATGGTTTGTGTCTAAATGTCTCCCCAAGCTGGGCGTGGTGGCACATGCCTGTAATCCCAGCACTAGGGAGGCTGAGGCAGGAGAATTGGTGCGAGTTCGAGACCAGCCTGGGCTACAAAAGTGAGCTCAAGGCCAGCCTGAACTGCACAGCAAGACCCTGTCTCAAAAAGAAAAAAAATGTCTCCCCAAAGACTCATGTAGGCATAGAGCAGGCTTCTAGAGTTTCCGATTGATTCATAGTCCAGTGCTGGGATTATGAGCATGAGTGCTACATCTACCATGGGTCATGTAGCCTGCATACGATACAAGGAAGGGAGAGAGGCTTGTGCTCATCTTTCCTGCTTTGCTTTTGTTGCTTTTGCTGTCTTCCACCACCATGAACTGTTGTCCTCTGCCATATGCCACGCTTTTTTTTTTTTTTATAGCCAACCAAGTATGCATTGAAACCTTTGCAAGCTGTGAGCTTAAACAACCTTTCCTTCCTTAATTTTAGGTGTTGGATATTTTGTCCCAGCAGTGAGAGAAATGTAGCTAAGACAGTTGTATTCAGGAACTTTAGGCAGAGGCTATACTAACAGTGCTTTATGGCCTGGCAAGATGGCTCAGCAGCCTAAAGCATCTGCTTAGGCAAGCTTAGAAAAATGCACAAGGACCACTATTAGATCCACAGCACGACATGCTGAGCCAGCTTCACCGCCAGGGTGAGATGAGACACACACACACACACACACACACACACACACACACGAATGAATGAATGAATGAATGAATGAATAAATAAATAAATAAATGAATACAGATTTTCAGTGTTTTCCACATCATAAACTAAAATAATCTGGCAAGGGGTGTGGGGGAGAGAAGTGAGGCTTTTCTTAATTCTGGAGAAAAGCAAAAAGACATCTATAGGGAAATATCAGGCACAGAAAAAGCTCATGAAATGACTACATTTCTTTTTTTTTCTTTCTTTCTTTCTTTCTTTCTTTCTTTCTTTTTTTTTTTTTGTCTTTTTGAGACAGGGTCTCACTATGCAGTTCAGGCTGGCCTTGGGCTTACTTTTGTGGCCCAGGCTGGTCTCGAACTTGCACCAATCCTCCTGCCTCAGCCTCCCGAGTGCTGGGATTATAGGCGTGCGCCACCACATCTGACCCTACATTTCTTAATTTGAGTATGAGGACCACTTTTAGAACAACAAAACTCACTGAATAAAAGAAACTTGAAGTAGGATCTTCTTGATCAAAGCAATCTGATATGAAACATATAATGCAGATTTAGGTTCTATTTAAACACTTGAAGTCTTCACAGAAAATATTTTATAGTTTGTATCTAGATGTCTTCCAAAAGCCAAAGCTATTAAAGGGGCTTTTCAGAAGTGTTTGTATTTAAGGTGTTTGATGCTATGATTCAGGATACTTGATTACTAAACTAGTCCACTAATTGGTTTAACATACTTTTGGGTGTGGCTATTGGAAAGGCACAACCTGAGTACAAGAGGCATAACCTTGGCATGAGTAGCATAACACACAATATAGGTAGCCTAAAATAGTTAAAAGAAAGAGGCAGGCTTCTTCTACTGCTCTGATTGCTTATTATTTGTTGCTTAGTGCCCACTATGCAATGAACCATTTCTTCTCTGTGATCCTCCTTTGCCATATCACTCTGTCTTGGAGCCACCTAAATTGCACCTAAAATTCTAGAAACATTAAAAAATGTCTTTCCTCCTTTAATTTTGAGTATCAAATATTTTGTTTTGGCAATAAGAAAAAGTGATTAAGACAAGTTTTGGTACCAGAAGTTAGTGTGCTGGCATGACTATACCTGAGCACATCGTTCGTTTGAAACTGTCTTATGGAAAGAATTTATAAAGGTTTGGAGATGCCAGCTAAAGAATCAGGAACACAGTGCTTACAAATTTTGATAGGAGATACTGGTCAGAGTTCAGAAGACTAAAATGCTCAAAGAAATGACGTCAGTAAAGACCAAGGTCAAGAAGTTTTGGTAAGGGACAAAGACTGCATTATCTGCGGTACTATAGACCATGTGTATCAGCCTTTGGCCGAAGATTTTTCTGCATCTTGTTCATAACCAAAGGTGCTTCCTGATGGGCCAAGGATGTAGCTCAGCAGTTTAAGCACTTGCTTGGCAAATGTAAAGTACTGAATTAAATCACTAGCACTGAAAAAAAAGAAGAAAAAAGCTATGGCAAAGGCTCTTCCTGACTGACCAATCTTGCAGAAGAAATTTTGAGGCAGTCTAATGTTGAGGCACTGGCATGGCTGTGATTAGAGGCTTCTGGCAGATCTCAGCTGAAAATTAAGAGCAAATAGCCTAGCAGAGTGATTTAAAAGGTTTTGAATTTGGAAAGAAAGGAAGCTCCACTAACAAAATGGCCAGCAAAGATGGAGGAGAGGATAACTTGGTTGCTAAGAAGAAAGAAGATAGTAGAAAAATGGCCTGAGGCCATCACAAGAAGCAGTATGACTCCAGCCTTTGCAAAGATGCACGGTTTTGTTTTATGCAGAGAATTAGGGTCGCCATCTTCCAAAATTGCATCACCATACAGAATTTGTTCCTCCTCATTGGGTTGGTAGTGTCCAGCAATCCTGTCATTCCATCTGTACAACAAAAAGAGGGCAAGACTGGCTATTGTTTACCTGGAAGAAGGCCCTTGGCAGTATTCACACTGCGCTGATTTTAGGTGCATACAGAATGCAAGAGTTTTGAGGTCAAGAAGGTCTCTACCAGATTTCAGAAGGTCTGAGAAGCCAGACAGTGTGCTCCTTAGAAGGTGCTTTGTGGTCCTTTGTGTGTATACACATAGGTTCAGTGCAAATTCCAGAAAGGTAAAGGACACAGGATGTGAAGCATGTGAGGAATGCAGTAAGGAATGAGCAAAGCAAGCATAAAACAGAAGCTGTGAGAGCTACACCTGCCAGCAGTGCCATAGGGGTGGAAATGTGCAAGTCCTTTGGAATTCACATCTTGTCACAGAATGAAAAACATGGAACTACAGAACTTCATATTTGCCCTTCTAGACTTTGGACTTTATTTGTTCCTAATAATTTCTCTCACTCAATCTGTACCTTTTAGAATATAAATGTTTCTCTCGTGCCCCTGCATGTTGGAAGTATTTAACTTTCTTTTCATTTTTACAAGGATGTATAGCTCCGAGTTTTTCTTATATCTCAAGTGATACTTTGACTTTTTGGCAAAGTTGAGACTATTAGGATTTTGGCGACTCTTAGAAATGGACTAAATTCCTTTTGCATAGAGGGGTGCATATGAGCCTTTTGGCTGCCAGAGCTGGAATTTTATGACTTTTATCTAGATGTCTCCCCAAAATGTCATGCAGTCAAGGAAGGGGCTTTCTGAAGCCCCATCTAGGCTGTGTGATGTTTGACTTAAGAGTCTATGATTACTGAATCAGTCCCCTAATTGATTTAGCAGAGTTCTGGATGTGGATAATGGGAAGGTTTAACCTGGGCATGGGTGGTATCACCCCAAAAGCAGGTAGCCTAAAAGAGGTAAAAAGAGAGGCAGGCTATTGCTTCTGCTCTCGCTGCTTATTTATTTTGTTTATTCTTGATACTATGTTACATGCAACTGGATTTAGTTCAGAAAGTCCTTGTCTATGCCTATAACTTCAAGACTTTTGCCTACTTTCAAGATCATGTTGCATTTTTATTGGCATTTTTTCCCCTTGATCTATTTTATTTTTAGTCTAGTACATGGTAACAGATGTGGGTCTAGCTTCTGTCTTCTGTATGCAGAAAAGTAGTTTTCCTAATGGAATTTATTATTGTCAAAATATGTTATACGCCTGTACCAATATACCATAGTGAACCTCGTTATCCTGTACTATTAATGTGCATCAATAAGAACGGAAATAACACCTCATTGTGAAGAGTTTTTTCTACCAAATTTTCCATATGCCATAGCTTGCAACCTTTAGCTCTTTTCAGAGTTTGGAAAAGGGAGTAAAGTTCTTTATATTTCCAACCCCCTCAAAATAATGTGATATTTCATGTGTTTCAGATGAAAATTCCGTCCTGGAAAGTTTATATAGATAATTATCCATGTGAAATTGCATGTCAAATTAATCTCATGTAAAATACATTATGACTGTTAAATTCCCTCAATTGATCCCTCAGTTAGTCCTTTTCTAGCTGAACTATTCAAAATAAGCCCATTTCTAGTTCTTTTAAAAAACTGAGGACAGCTCTAATGACTCATCTACTCTCGTTCCTTTAATGTTTCCTCGTATAACGTGAGGTCTGTATCTTTTAAATCTACTCAGTGTTGCTTTTCTTACAGTGCAGAAACTGATTTTCCACAACCAGCTAGAATAATAATTTTTGTAAATCCTCAGAATTTGATCTTTGACAAGGACTCAGAAACATACATCAGAGGAAAGATAGCTACTTTAATAAACAGTGTTTGGAGAAATGCTTATCTGCATGCAGGAGATTGAATCTAGACCCACATCTCTTACTGTGTACTAGACTAAAAGCAAAAATAGATCAAGGAACAAAGTGCCCATATACAAACACAACATGCTCTTGAAAATAGTAAAAGTCTTCAAGTTAGAAGCATAGGCAAGGACTTTCTGAATCAAGTCCAACTGCACAGAAAATAGTACTAAGAATAAACAGACGGGATCATATCAAAATAAAAAAAATTCCCTGCAAAAGAAAAGTTAAGCAGAGTGAAAATAAAACCTACAGAATAGGGGGAAAAGGTTGTCAGTTGTTCCTAAAAGAGCTAATACCTATAAGTATATGAAGAACTGAAACAAATAGACCCCAAAAATAAAAGATCCTCTAAAACAATGGGCAAGGGAATGAATAAACACTTAATAGAAGTACAATGCCCAATAAATATGGAAGTTCTTAACATTGTTGCCCATTAGAGAAATTCTAATTAAAAACAATACTGAAATTACATGTTACCCCAGAAAAAAAATGGCCGTTATCAAGAAATCAAATAACAAAAATTGCTACCACAGGTTCAGGGAAAATGGAATCATTCTAAACAGTTGTTGGGGAGGTGTAGTTGATTGACAGCTGATGGTCAATTTGTGACACCCAGATGAACTGAGTCATTGTAGTGCTGGGCATGAGAGGTCTACCTGACAACTGTTGCCAACAAAGATAAAAAGGAGCATCAGACAAGAGGTGCTGTTATGGGGCTGTTGGTTTTCCTGCACGCTGTTGGTTTTCTTGGAGGAGGTTGTCATGCTGGCCTTCCTTAGATGCATTTAGCTCTTCCCATGGTCCAAGGAACTTGGAACCTCGTTGTCATTGATGATGGCTGTGGTACTTTTTTGGGGGAGGGGGACCTCTGATTCTTACTTTGAATATCACTTCCTTGCTCCAGTGCAGATTCCGAGCTTCCACTGCTAACTCTTGTGGTTTCCAGCACAGACCCATGCAACAAACCTTCATGAGATGTTGTGGGCTCTAGACTTCTAGTTGGACTTGTGGTGGGCATTGTTCTGGTGGATTCCTTCAGGATATTTCCCTGTGGGATTCAGGCCTTAAGCTAGATTCTTTTGGTCTTTAGTGTATAGACAAATTTCCTGCACTCTCTTTGTGTTTGTCTCTTTGGGTGACTATTATAAAAGTAATCCACTTAGTTATGAAGCCTGTATTATTTCCTTGCAAACCTTAAGCACAGCAGAAAATAAACTAATAAAACCACTGTGAAAATCAGGACGTAGATTCCTCAAAGACTTTACTAAGATGAGTGTAATTCCATTACACTCAACTATTCTTCATCTAAGTATCTTTATCGGGTTAAGTTTCCTGTTTAACTTCGAATTCACTTCCTGCATTCTATTTCTTTCCTATATTGTTCATTCAAGGATTCCGTCGTTTTCTAATGTCCTCTATTTTTTCTCAGTGTCTTCTTTGGAAGCACTGAATAATTCTTTCATTGTAGTTATCATTTCATTTTTTACTTCAGAGTTTATTTCTGATCTGATTTTCTCTATACTTTTCTGCAGTTGTTTCTTTACTTCAGCAAGCAAATTATTTCCTTCAAGCCACAGTATTCACATGAGTTAAAGTGTTATTAAGTACAATCATCTCTTGCTATTCATGAGTATCTAATTTCAAAATTCACTGACACATAAGTCCCTTATATTAAACAATGCAGCCATGGTATATAACCTGCCAAATCAACAGCCTATATAGTTTACTTCCTACAATTAGAATACTAACAATGCATAGTGATATTATCAGTAAAGAAATAGGATAGATATGCAGCTAGTTACTCTTAGTTTAATGAGAAAAAAAAAGATTTCTACTAATAATATTTAGACAAGATATTATGTTTGCATCTCATACTCTGAATAACTACTCCGGAAATAACAATATGCAATGTATTAATTCAGAGATTTCAGGTGTCTTATTTACAATTTTTTCAACGTTGGTGTCTCCTGAATTTGCTCTGGGTGGGCTCAGCGCCAGAGACTGCATTTTGCTCCATCTCTTTGTCATTTTGTATAGCACTGTCCTCTGACCTTTGATGTAAAGTTTTGCTGCAGTTGTTACCTTAGAACCTACAGAAATTCTTACCCAAGAGAGATTTTGTGGCCAAGGAACTTACAGTTTTGTATTTATATAACTACAGTTAGGAACACTAATAATGTGTAGGAATATTTAGCAGTAAAAAAACCCAAAATATGTATGCTAGATATACAGCTACTTTCTCATAGTTCAGTGAGAAGAAAGGTTTGCACTAAGAGTATTTAGATAAGATATTATATCTAGATATTGTACTCTGAACAAGTACTATGAAGACAACAATATGCAATGTATCAATTATTGTAACTGTCCTACTAACCTGTTTTGAAACTATCTCCTTGCTATTATTTTCTCATTAAAATTAACACAAAATAAAGGGTTAATAACATTATATTACAGTGACACTCATAATTGTAGGAGTGCAGTTGTTTATACATACTGAAAACAGCCAATATGTCCAAAAGACAAATGGATAAAGCAAATTTGGTATTTACACACAATTGAAAACTATTCTGCAATAAAGAGAGATAAACTTTAGTTATTTGTGGGAAAGTGGAAACACCGTGAGACCATAATGTTGGGTGAGATAAATCAGACACACTAGCTTAAATATAGCATCGTTTCTCTTATATGGAAACACTCATTACAAATAAAGAGCAAAATGAAATATAGATAATATGAAGAAAGGACATAGACATTTCTAAAATGAGAAGGTAATTAACAGATGGAGAGAAGGGGAGGGAATGGAGGGAATTCAGATGACAAATGGAGTTAAGATGTTTTATGTACATGTACCAACTCCATACAAGAATGTAAATAACATATACAGCAGACATATACTAATAGAACAAACTTACGTGACGTGGCAACTAGTCTTTGATTTTTAGAATTTGTCATGTGACTAATGTGATTTTCTTCATCGCAATTGGTGAGTCATATTAAGTTTATAGTAAAATAAAACATCAAGGTCATCCATTCCTAACTCTATTCCTTCTCTCTCTCTCAGTCTCATGCAATTTATTATTTTCTTTTAACCTAATTGTGTCTTGGTTTGGGTTTCCCCACAAGCAGACTCAGTGACAAAGATGCAAGTATAAATGGTTCCCATGGGAGGTGATCCCAGCAACATTGGTAATGGAATCAGGAAATGAGGCAAGGCAAAGAAAGCGTCTAATAGTGCATTATCAATCAAGACTCCACTGTATTCAATGGGAGCACAGTCCTTAGAGGGAAATCTTGGAAACCATGGAGAATACGTTGCAGAGTTGTGCCAGCTGAGCATTGAGGAGATGGATTATTGTCTACCAATCGTCCATAATGTGTTAAACATATCCTCACATGTTGACCCATACTCCCTGACATAAATGTGGGCACATGCAAGCAAATACAAGCAAATTATTTCATTCAAGCTACAGTAATCACATGTGTTAAAGTATTATTAAGTATAATCATCTCCTGCTATTCATGAGCATCTAATTTCAAAATTCACAGACATATAAGTCCCTTATATTAAACAATGTAGCAGTGGTATATAACCGGCCAAGATCAACAGACCGTATAATTTGGACCATCTCTATATTATTTATAGTGTTCAAAAAATGTAAATTCTATGTAATTTATTGATATACTATGTTGTGTGAGGAATAATTAAGGGAAAAATCTGTATATGCTCAGTAGACATACAATTTCTTTTCAAGTACTTTTCATCCCCCGATGACTGAATCTGAAGATTTAGAACCATCAGATATATAAGGCAAATTAGCATTCTATTAAGCAGGATCTAAACTGCCCTCTTCATGGGCAATTATAGTGACTGCAAATAACAAACATTCTATTTTTGTCCATGCCTTTTGTTCAAAAAATGTAGTTCTTTTGCAAAAGGGAAGGGGACTGAGAGATGAAAGGACTGGTTAGGGAAGTGAGGGGAAATAAATGAAAAAAGAATGAAAATCTTTCATATACCTGTACCAGTGTCTTACAATGAATATAATCATTACACAATTGAAACAGACGCTAACAAAAACAGTCTATAATTCAAGGTCTTGCAGAGTACTACTATGGTCCTTTTCAATACATCAGTGTTAATACTTATTTGTCGTAACTTACTATCTAACCTCTTTACAGGGCAAATATCCCCAAGATCAGGAAAACACTTCCTTTGGTGCCTGCTTTCTGCTTGCAGAAAGACTACAGCTAAAAGTCTTCACTGCTTCCTTTCCAGAGAACTTAAGACTTTACAAACTCTCACCTGTACTCCAAGATGAGGGTACTCTTGGTAAATAAATGCAGAAAGGAACAATTGGTCCTATTGTGCCAAATTTTGTTTCCACTGGGCTTCTCAAAAAAGGTTTACAGCACTCTCCTATTCCCTACCCTGTATTTTTTTTTTCACACACGAAAGAAATGCTGGAAATTGGATCACAAGCAGCAACAGTGTCTTCCTTTCAACAAAGAGAGCATTTATAATGTATTCTTAAGAAAAAGCAAAGTTGGATAGTGGCCTGATTTTTTTACTGATAGGTGCAGAGATAAACCTAGGAGGAAAAAGCTCTGCTGTCCCCTTACAGCATATTACATTTTCATCACAGTGTCTGTGTTTTACCCACCAGAATATTACATTTCATCATGTAGCATGCACTTAGCTTAGTTTCCCCAGTGAATTATGGCTATCAGTGAAAACGCCATAAATAACAATACCACGTAGTGTTTTGTGGATTGACTTCTCAGTGTCATTAATAAGCTTGTTGCTTCCTAAAGCAAAATATTTTCTGGTTCCTTTAAAAATCTTTATCATTAGCCAGATCATATATGTCTGTCGTCACAGTGCTCTGGGAGGCTGAAGTGGGAGGACTGCAATTTCAAGCCCACCCTGGTTGATTTAGCAACTTAGCAAGGCCCTCTCTTAAAAATGTAAAAAATAGATAGACAAATAAATAAGTGCTGATGATGTAGTTTAGGGCTAAGGCCCTGGGTCAAATCCTTAGTATCACAAATATAATAATTAATTTTTTATTATGTTCTTGCATTAAGTTTAAAATTATTGGACTACTACTAGAGAAATTAGAAACAAATAGCATAGAGATTTTCACCTCAGCTACAATCCTTTGCATCCTGGTTTTAATCAAACTATTCCATTAGATTCTCTCCTTTAAGTAAGTGATAGGAAATGCATTGTTCTAGTATGATTCCTCTTCTTACCAACAAGTAACAGATATCAGTCTGTTTTTTAATTAGTCATTCTCAATTTAACCCTGAAGATATTCACAAATGGTTGAACAAAGCAGGTACTGAGATGAAATCAGCAGTTTTTGGCAGTGTGATGCAATATCCAGATATGTTTCCCATCAGGTAACTCATACACACTTTCAAGCCAAATGTGCTCAGCTCATAAAGCCAAAGTAATAGATACATATGACCCTGAACTCATTCATTCATTATGAAAATGTGAACCAAGAAATGTAAAGGAATTGAGTAATATAGCCAGCTTTATAGATGTCTCATCACCTGCATAATACAGAAAGCTGCTATATAGTTTATAGGGGTAGAGTTCCTCTTGGACAAGGAGCATAACTTTCCTCTAGCACAAGTGTAAATAGAAAGTCAATATAAATAATGCTTTTCAGCAAATGAGTCATAGAAATTAACAACTCACATTGAAATTGCTGTGAAAATCATGCCGTTCCTCTGTAAAACAAATAAATGATACTTAACTCATTCCGGAGTGTGAAAAAAAGGACAAAGTCTTTCTAATTCTACCTGTGTCTCTTCATCAGGAAAGAAAACCCTAAATTAGTCTTCTATTCCTGGAATTATGCGTGCTGGTATTTCCAACATGGATTTATGTCAACTCAATCCTTATCAGTCTGGGCCTGGAAACTTCAAGCAGCTGTCACAGTGTTTTACAGAAGAGCTCTGTGCTAAGCATACTTCAGAGATTCACTTACCCCTTATTTCCACTGCTACCCATCAGCTAATATTGTCAAGAGGCGGGAAAATATACAGAGAAAATTATACCCTTATGGACATATTACTTCCTTTCTTTCTATTCCAAAGATTTTCTTTGCAAAAACATATCATCAAGTGAAAAATATTTATTCTCTCTAATCTGTACATCCTTCTATATTTTCCATTTTTCTTCCACAGACATGATCTAAACTAGTAATTCTTGACTCTTTCAGGCAATCCTAACGGCCCAGCAAACCAACTGATAGCTGTAACTTCACGTTTTTCATTGCAAGAGTGACACTTTCTATTGCAGATTAAAGTTGCAGTTATACACCCTGGCCCTTGGAGATGGGGTTTTCCAGTCTGAGATTGGTTGTGCTCTTTAGAACTTCTATAAAAGTATTCTCAAGAAGATCTGAAAAGCATGGCTCCAAGTTTCCACAGACTACAAAAACACAATAAATAAATCTTCCCTGAAACCGAAAGAATTGGAAGCTTGTGCTCCTCTCTCAAACTCATCTGCAACCAGATGAAAAAGTAGTACAATATGTGATAAATGGATATCAAATATACATGATTCATATACTGTTCTGTAGGGAGGTCCTAAGATTTGCTTTGATCATTCAGGTCATTGATATCTCACTTGTAACTGTTGCTACTGACCAAAAAATTATGGAATTTATACATGCTTGAGCTTATATTATAGTCAGAAAGAAATGATTTAAGAAATGCCTGATGCCACCTCCTAGCGTTGGGGCAAGGCTACACTGGGATTAGTATGTGCTCCTCATCTACTGCCAGTCAGAGGGTACAATCAGAGAAGATTGCCTAATAGGAACGACCTGGCATGTACAGAAGTGATAATAATGAGTGATCAGAAAAAGCATTCAGAACTAAATGAAATGGAGGAACCTAGGGCATATCAGAAAAATTATAATTATAATTTTAAGGTAGTAAGGGGCTGGGGAGATAGCTCAGTAGAATAAGCTCTTGCCTGGCAAGTGCAAGGTCCTGAGTTCAATCCCCAGTTCTGGAAAAAAAATAAGGTAGAAAGAGCCAGGCATTGTGGTACACTCCTATAGTCCTAGCACTTGGGAAGATGAGGCAGGAGAACTACACAATTTCTCAGGCATCCTAAATTACCCAGTGAGACCCTGTCATTATTTTTATTTATTTATATATTGGCAGTACTGAGGATTGAACTCAGGTAGGCATTTATGCCACTGAGCTATCTCCCCTGCCCTTCTGTCCTTAAGAAGCCTGAAAAAAATAAGCAAACTAAAACATACAACATAATGGAAAGCAGTAAGAGAAATGAGTGGTTCTGTATTTATTCCACACAAAGATTCTGTACTTGAAAGCTGTGAGGCTCATGTTTCAGTATGTAAACTCGATGTTACAGGCAAAGGAATGGGATGCAGAAAAATAAATTACAAATTAACAATGTCTGATTTATAATCAAGTATATATGCTCTAGTAATAGTACACATTCTGTATCTGACATCAACTCTAATTGCTCCTGCAAAAAGGAAAGGCAAAATCTTTAGACAGTGCTATCTTAGACCTTTTCTTCTCTTAGTGCCTGGCTCTATGATTCACTAATCTTCTTCTATGTCCTATGCTTATTTATATGCCAATTTAGAGTGGTCTGAGCTTGGTACCAGGGATAATTAACCAGCTTGACAAAACTCCCAGCTTGCCATCAGTAGGCTAACATTATGTAGCTCCTACCATTCCCAAATAGTTGCAACTCAGCTCAGTGCTGTGTAGAATATAAGCAGGTTTTCTCTCTTCCAGTGTATTTCTTGCAAATATGAGTTGCCAATGATTTGTTATTTTAGAATACTTCCTCTCTCTGAGAGGCAGTGTAGGGGATGGAGTTCACATTCTGATTGCTCTGACTTTCTGAAAGAGGTAGAAATGCGTTTTAACATCTGTGTTATTTCAGAGAACCCCCACCCTCATAAATCACCTTCTTATTTTTCTTGTCACATGAACATTTTTTTTCTGGATACATTAAAATGAGTTCTTCAGTTGCTTAATACCAGGTGTGTGGGCTACTGTGTATGAATCTTACTTATTTTATGGAAACAATAAAGGTAACTACAGTCTTGTAGCAATCAATCCCATCTCCCAGATCAGCAAGCTCTGGAGTCCTGGAATCACCTAGTTAGTTACTCAATCCACGACGCCACCTGAGCACCCTCTGTGATTTTCTATGAATTCCTGTAGTAAGTGCTGAGAAAGTGCATTAACAGAGAAACTGAGAAGGTTTTCTTATGAGTAAGAGCTCATCTCAATGGATAGATGGGTCCAACACACCAGCAATGCGTGTCCCAGAAAAACACAAAAGCACTGCAGGTGATTCATTCCTTTTTCTTAAGCTCCTAATCGACCTTTTCATAGCCTGGCTTGCAATGTAGCAGCCAAGACTGCAATGCATATTTCTGCTTTGCTAGAGGGGACAGCAAGGCTAAAGAAAAGAGGATGGGCTTCGCGTCTTCTGACGACTTCCACTGAGGACTTCTGTGTCAGCACTTCATCACTTCAGTGGCAGCATCCTCCCTTGACAGCAGCCGAATGCAGTTGCAGTTTTCCTCATCCTTGTCAGGTTCGTTACACTGTCCTCAAAAACACCAGAAGCAGGCATCCTGAGAAGACTGGGTTTCAACCCCGTGAAGACCCTTCTCTAAGCATCTAAAATGTAAAAGAAGCATTGAGAATTTCAGCTTCCTCTTTTTTTTTTATTTTTCTGTCTATAGCAGCGGTTCTCAAACTGTGGGTCGCGACCCCGGCAGGGATTGAACGACCAAAACACAAGGGTCGCATAAAGCCATAGCGAATCATAACTGTAGCAAAACTACAGCTTTGAAGTAGCCACCAAAATTACTCTTTGGTTTGGAGTCACAGCAACATGAGGAACTGTATTGCGGGGTCACGGCATGGGAAAGGTTGAGAACCACTGCTCTGTAGGGATAGAATCCACTTCTTGTACTTTCCTCTTCCCCAATTACTTGGTTTTTTTCGTTATATTTTGTGAGCATTTCTTTTTTTCTGCCAGTAAGGAATTTTCAATTTTATTAATTTTTATAAGAAAGAAATAGCAGGGCCTGGCGAGATAGCTCTGTGACACAAGTGCCTGCCTGGCAAATGCAAAGTCTTGAGATTGAACCCCAGTCCCACAGAAGAAAAAAAAAATAACAATGAGAGAGTTTCAAAACACATTAGTAGGACAGCCACAATAATTAATACAATGTATATTATTGTCTTCATAGTAGTTTTTCAGAGCACAAGATGCAGACACGATAACTTTGCTAAAGACTATTGGTACAGATATTTCTTCTCATTGAACTGAGAGACAGTAGCTGTGTATATAGCTCAATATCCCATAATAGTAGTGAGTTATCAGCAAAACTGGCAATGTTGCGAGCTGTTGACTTGAGACGTTTACACTTCAGCATATTAGTCTGGCTTTACCTTTTGTACCTCGTGGTTAAAATTTTCTGCTTGATGGGTAAGACCAAGTTAAATCAAGACCTATATGACAAAACATGTAACTTTTGTATTGGACAAGGTGAGTCCAATCCCCTGAGGGTTTACATCAAACCATGTACAGTGTTTTGTACAACTTTTGTCACTGTCAGCCATCTGGATGAGTCATGGCCATTACTTAACCAGTCTGTGAAATCCTGAGAGAATGTTTTCTCTCTAGGTGACTCTCCTTAGGCACACTGTACATTATTGATCCCTTTCTTCTGTGGTCCTATAATCTCCTTGAACAGAAAATTTGGGACAAAACTCAGTTATTGGATATTATAGCACAGGCTGTCTTATGTCCTGAGTCCTCACTGATCTTGAAGGACTACGGCCAAAATATTAGCTATCTTTTCTTCTAAATTTTTAGTCTGAAAACTTAAGTTGTTAATCCTCCAGAAGAGAATCTTAGTGATAGTATTACTCGATGACAAAGGCACTCGAGCTTAACATCATTGTCTTTCTGAATATCAAATGGCTTAGACTTAACACAAAACTGGCATTGTCCATCAATCATAGATATTCTAATAAATCCCTATAGAATGTGATGAAAAATCCAATTGTACATTTTTGCACAGAAATTTAAAAATCTATATACAAAATTGAAGCAGGTCAATCCTATGACCTTTTTTTCTTGTGTCTTATTCACTTTTATTACACATTTTTTATTTTTTAAATAAACATTGACTTGAGAGAGTATAACAACAATTGACATGACATTAGAAACTACATACATCTGAAAGACCAGAATGACAGGCATTCCAAGCAAGGCTTTTGTATTATACATTGCTATCCTCAGTGTCAAAAATCTGTTGGAGATTCTTAGGATCATTGTCTAAATCATCCTGCTTGCTGTCTCTTCATCGTTTAAACCTTAAGTTCGTGATTTCCATTTAGCTTTCCATTTTTATTTCCTCTTTTGAGTTCTTATGCTAGGAAAACTATGTAACATGTGGTTTATTTCATTTAGGCGTATATGTTTAAGATAGAGGCTGTGGGGAAAAAGGAAGACTTCTTCACTGCTGGTGGGAATGCAAACTGGTGCAATCATTATGGAAATCACTGTGAAGATTTTTTTAAAAACTAGGACTTTAAATCTCATTCAATCCAGCTATCGCCCTGCTGAGAATTTTCCCAAAAGAACTGAACTGCTATATTTACAGCAGCACAATTTATGATAGCCAAATCTTGGAAACAACCAAAATGCCCATCACCTGAAGAATGAGTCAACATGGTGTGGTATTTTTATACAATGGAATACTACTTGGGTGTAAAGAATTATAAACTTGAATCCTTCATATATGAATGTTAACATTTCTTTTTAAAATTTTAAAAAATCATTTATTTATGTATTGGTACAAGGTATTGCTGTGCAGCTCAGACTCATAATGATCCTCCTGTTTGAGCGTCCCCAGTGGGATAACAGGCATGTACCACTATGCCTGGTATCAGTGGCTGGCTTGGCATGGCTCTGCGTGCCATGTGGTATCAAAGATTGAATCCAGGTCTTTGTGCTTGCCAGCAGGTGCTTAGACCACTGAGCTATCCCCCTAGCTCTGTTAATATATATTTATACCTGGGTATTGATTTTCATGTTAAACCAGTTGCAGAGATTTCAGCGTCCTCACTGGCCCCTAACTGACTCAAAATCCAAAGTATCTCAACTTCTATAGTGCAGTAGTTTTTAGAAACACTTCAAGCTACCAAATTGCTGCATAAACCCAGTAAGCAGTCATGTCAGTGAATTTCTCTTTTTTGGGCAAAAAAACCCCCCATTCTTAGCAATCTTTGAATAGAAAATTCATGAGACATAAAGTATGGACAACAACTAATATTATGCATTGATATACAGTGTCTCACTCTATATATGAAAAGTTTGGACTTCACATTATCTAGTCCCTAATTGGCACTCCAGTACATTACCATAGACATAGCTGCCTAATAACCTGTCTTTAACAAGCATATGCCTGGAAATTTTACCTGGCTCCCCTAGTCATGCCTCTTTTTTTAATTCTTGGAATCCATAATCCTTTGCCAACACTCTTTCCTGGAAAGCTGGATCCTGGTGCTTCTATCTGCTCAGGATCTGACTTAATCCAGATGGGCTTTCATGGGAAAAAAAATATTGTAACCCAGTTATACTGTAACCCCATTATGAATATGACAATGACCACATCCACTGTCAAAATAGTTTTGATGACAATTTTATAACATAAACTTACTGGAAATATTAACTCTATTGGTCAGTCAACCTCTCTAGGATCCCAGGTCTCAGCTTCTAACCTTATTTTTCCCTGTGCAAATACCAATGTTCAGAAAGGCAGCCCACTATGATGATACAGTTTACAACAATAAAACTCTCATGTTTGTTTCCCCATTGAGCACAACATTTATATTTGCAAGCATGGAATTTGTTTGTGTACGCATGGAAAAATCACCTATGCAAGACTTGTTGTTTAAAGATTTTGTGATGGAGTATGCTATAATTATCAATTTAGCACATTTTTGAAAGTCATCTGTGGCCACAGAAAGTTCTAGGTATAAGAGACCATTAAGGGAAGAGAGATTGTCTCTGGATTAGAGCCATTCCCAAGTACAAACTTGGAGATAACCAAAAAGTCATAGTACCTAATCCAAAATGCACCTTCTCCTTACTCTGAACTCTTCAACTCCAAGAAGTAGTCAATACTGTCATCATCTATTTCCCTTCAAGCTTGTCAAAGACGTGAGAGAAAGGGCTTGGAATGGACTCTAAGATCTGTCTCAAATTTTCCTTTTGTTTACGTACATTCTGATCTATCACATCAACTGTTTCTTGAGTAATTGATTGCAATACATTCAGATCCATCCATTTGCATATTTCAGCATCATGTACATTATGATGGCAGAATAAAGTAGTTATGACAGAGTGGATGACTCACAAAAGCATGCTTTAGTCATTGTCTGGCATTTTAGAGAAAAATTTTGCCAAAGTCTACTTATAATCACTTTAAGATATATTCAATTTTAAAACTCAGAATGACTAAAGCTTTTGTGATACCAGTTTTAGGATCATGATGGGACTGTAAAAAATGACCTAACAATATTCATGCCTTCAAATGTGTAATCACATTTGAAGGCATGAATATTGGTCGTTATATTTTACTCACAGCCAATAATTTTCACTTCATGCCTTTCCTGTGTTAAACACTCCAACACATGTTATTCATATACTCTTTTTTCATTTGGAAAATATATAGATTTTTTTTATTTAATAAAGATTTTATCACATGGAAATCATACATTAATGTTTACCTGAATGACATCTGGTTTTTGCTTTTTTAAAAAAAATTATTACTTTTGATAAGACATAGCAATGAGACAGCTTCAAAACACATTAGGAGGACAGCCACAATAATTAATACAATGCATATTGTTGTCTCCATAGTAGTTGTTCAGAGTACAAGATACAGACACGATAATTTTTCCAAACACTATTGATATAAATATTTCTTCTCATTGAACTGAAAGAAAGTAGTTGTATGTATAGTCCAACATTCCATAATAGTAATGGGTTATCAGCATGAATTAAACAATGGTCCTAAAAATCTCCAACAGGCTTTTGACACTGAGGATAGCAATGTGTAATACTAAAACTGTGCTTCAAATGCCTATCATTCTGGTCTTTTAGATGTGTGCTGTTTGTAATGACACAGAGAGCTGTACTCTCTCTGAAATAAATGTTTGTTTAAAAAAAACCAAAAAAAGTGTCATAAAACAGAATAAGAAACAAGGAAAAGTGCCATAGGATTGACTAGTTACAATTTTGTATATTTCATATACTCTTAACAATCATAATACAGTACTTACCCTACTTTCATAGATAGGAATATACTGTTAGAGAAGTTAAGTAAGTCTTAGCTATAAGTTATAGCTGGCAAAAGCAGAATATAAATCTTAAGGTAATCCATTACACAGGACTTCTTGTATTTTATAGTACATAGAAATTATCTATGGACCTTGTTAAAAGTAAAACTTTAATTTAGGAGATCTGGTCTGGGATGGAACCTGAGATGCTTCACTTTTAATAATTTCCTAGGTGATGCTATTGGATCATTCACCATATGAGTAGCAATTCAGTATCTAATTGTGTGCTTTATTAAACTGATTTGGCTGGAAAATGTTCCCTCTTTCCAGCTAGATAAAGATCTTTGTAACAAAAACACTGATGAGGGCTGGAAGTTCTAATTTAAGAATAGTAGCATTAAGAATAACTAATCCTGGTATTTTATTATGTGCAATTGATGCCATCATCTCATGTTATATTAACAATCACTTTAGGTGACAAATATCATTTTACAATCACTTTACAAAAGGGGAAATATAGCCACTGAACAGATCATTAGCGTATTTAGTGTCACATAAACGTAAGTAGAGGACATGAAATATCACTCTACCTCACATGGCGTCTCTTTGTAGTAATTTGACTCTTCTGCAGCTTACTGTTCCATGTGTTTAGATACTGTCTCACTTATCTTTCGCTCTTTGCTGGAACAAAATGCCCAACACCTGGAATTGAGGAAGCAAAAGATATCTCACAATTAGTGGAGATTTCAGTTCATCATTATTGGCTCCAAGGCAGCGTATCACATGGCAGAGGGCAGCAGTTCATGGTGGTGAAAAACAGCAAATAGTGGAGCAGCAGCTGTGGCAGTGAGCAAATCTCTCTCCCTTCCCCATGTTGCATTGAGGCTATCTGCCCCATGTAGCACTCACACCCATAATCCCAGCTTTGGATCATAAATTAATCATAAGCTGTAGAAGCTGCTCCATGACTGCATGAGGCTTTGGGGGGAGAACAATCAGACACAAACAATAGCAGGTACTAAACAGGGACAATGTAACCCAGGTCACCTTCTTTTCCTTGGTTTTCATGGACTCACAAATCCAGCCTCTTCCATCAGACCTGATTATGGTATGACATTTATCAACAACTTTGGCCCAAATTACAATATGACTGGAAATAGCATTACTGTTATGCACTTAGTATCAAGTGTACCGTACAAATAAAGCCTCATATGCTCCCCATTTTATGTCTAAATAGTCTGCAAAAGAAGGATTCATATGGTTTCCTTCAACTCTAAATTTCAGTGTTCCAATGGTAACAGAATGTCACCCAAATGTGTAGTATCTTTGAGTAAGCATCAATTACCAGCTCCTGAGATTTGGGTAGTCACAATGGCTATCTGACTGCTAACCTGAGAACCATTGTTCCATGTACCTGCCTTTATGCTGGTACCATACCATTATGATTACTGTAACTTTGTAATGTATCTTTAAACCAGGAAGTATGATGAAAAGGGTGACTTCAGGGACCACGGTTCGATCCCCGGCACCACATGCTGCGCCAGTCCTGCCTTCGGGGCGGGCTGAGCCAGCCATAAAAATGAGTAAATAAACAAAGTTTCTAAAAAAATTCAAGAAAAAAATAAATAAAATTAAAAAAAGTAAAGGCCAGTTTGGGTGTTCAACTTTTATAATTCTACATATATTTTGGAATTGTTTCTGATATTTCTATGAGAATACCATTTAGAACTTAATAAGGATTTAAATGAAACTAGATCTGTTTTTGAGGAGCGAGTGTGACCATTTTAATAATATTACATCTTACAGTTCAAGAACACAGTACGACTTTCTACCTGTTTTTGTCTTAATTTCTTTCACAAATGTTTTTTTGTTTGTTTGTTTTTTGTTTTGTCTTTTTGAGACAGGGTCTCGCTATGCAGTTGAGGCTGGCCTTGAGCTCACTTTCGTAGCCCAGGCTGGTCTGGAACTCGCACCGATCCTCCTGCCTCAGCCTCCCGAGTGCTGGGATTGCAGGTGTGCGCCACCATGCCCGGCTCCATAAATGTTTTGTCTTTCACCTCAAGTTTATTCTTTTGGGTAATATGAAGTTATTTTACTAATTACTTCTTAAAGTACATTATTATTAATGTATATAACTACAATTGATTTCTGTATATTGATTTTGTGTCCTACTAAATATATTAATGCGGGGCTGGGGAAATGGCTCAGCGGTCTAAAGCCTCTGCTTAGGCAAGTTTAAGCAATTGCAAGGACTGTGGTTCTATCCCCAGCACCGCATGCCGTGCCAACCCCACCCTCAGGGCAGGATAAGCCAGGCATACGTAAAAAAAAATTAAAAATTCAAAAACAACAACACCAAAAACTACATCAATGCACATATGATCAACTGATTGGACACAAGGATGCTAAGAACACAATGAAAAGGGATAGTCTCTTCAAAACTGATAGTGATATAACTGAATATGAATAATGAAATTATATACTTATACCATATACAAAAACATCAACTCAAAATAATTTAGATACTTAACATGAAAGTTCAAATTATAAATCTCCTAAAAGAGGACACACAGGAAAATGAGAGGCAATAAAAACAAAAATAATGATATAACATGTGAAGGAGCTCCCTGTGTTTAGCACATGAAAACAAACAGAATGGAAAAGCATCCTATAGTATGGGAAAAATAACTGACAACCATATATCTGGTGGAGTCAATCACCAAAATATAGAAGAAATGTCTACAATTCAACAGTAAACAAACAGCAAAAAAAAAAGTCCCTACCAATTCAATTTTTAAAATTAGCTCAGAACTTGAATAGACATTTCCTCAGAGAAGATCTACTAATAACCAACAAGTAAATGAAAAAAATATTCAACATAAACTAATGAAAATGCAAATCCAAACCACAAAAAGTGTCACTTCACACTTGCCAGGGAGATTATTATCAGGAAAAAAATTGGTGATAAGAATGTGGAGAAACTGGAATACTGGAGTCCTTGCTTACTGTTGGAAGGATTGGTGAATGGTGCTGCTAGTGTACAAAACAGTATGAAAGTTCGCTATTGTGTATTTATCCAAAATAAGTTGTCTTAGTTACTTTTTGCTCGTTGCGGGGACAAATACCCGACACTCAAAATGAAGGAAGGAAAGGTTTATTTAGCTCACAGTTTGTGGAGGTTTTAGTCCATATTCGGCTGGCCCAAGGCTGAGAGGAACAGAGCAGAGAGCATCCAGTTCATGGTGGTGGAACAGCAACAAAATGGTGGCAGAAGTAGCCAACCAAACAGGGCAGCAGAGAGCAACAGCTAGAGCTCCAGTCTGTCTCTCTGTCTCTCTTTTTATTACATTCAGGCTCTCCGCCTTAACTCCCACCCTAGGCTATACCCATAATCCCAGAAGTACTTCTACCCATAATCCCATCAGTACTAAAACCTATAATCCCAGGGATCATGGATCAAGTCTCAAACTCTAGAAGTCCCCGCCCAATGACTCCATGAGGCTTTGGGGGGACAACTAGACATGAACCATAACATAAGTGAAACATGAACTTCAAAGAGATGCTGGATACTGTATTCATTGCACGCTTGTTTGTTATGGGTTGTATACAGCTATTACCTTTAAAACCTTATGTGGTCATAGGGGGAAGGCTTTTTAGAGATGGTTGATTCTAGAGTTTGTCACTGGCATATTGTCTAGCAGTGGTTCTCAACCTTTCTAATGCTGTAACCCCACAATACAGTTTCTCATGTTGCGGTGACCCGAAACCAGAAAATAATTTTGGTAGCTACTTCAAAACTGTAATTTTGCTACAGTTATGATTCGGAATGTAAATACCTGGTATGCATTACGCATTCTCATTGCTACAAGTCAAACATAATTTAAACATAGTGATTAATCACAAAAACAATATTTAATTATATGTTGAGAAATATTTATTATTAATTCCAATAAATAACATTTCACCATGGCATAGCCTGGGTTTAAATATGTATTTTCCGATGGCTTTAGGGGACCCCTGTGTTTTAGTCATTCAACCCCCGCCGGGGTCGCGACCCACAGGTCGAGAGCCGCTGGTCTATTGCAAAGATTGGGAATGGCACTGCCACACCTGGCCTAGGGTGGGTGCCTTATACACAACATAAGGGAAGAAAAGAGGGTTGTTCACCCCTTTTTCTCTAGTTCCTTTTGATATCTTCCACAGCTACCATGAACTGTTGCCTCTCTAACATATCACCCTGCATGGATCCAGCTGACTATGAGGTGAAACTTCTATATACTACAAGCTAAATAAACCCTTTCACTTTTAACTTTAGATGTTGGGTATTTTGTCTCAGTAATGAGAGAAAAGTAACTAACATTTTTATCTACAGTAGTTAACCTGTAAAAAGCACTGTAATCTCCATTGACAGGTGACTGAATGAATACACAAAGAAAATGTAATACATAATAAAATGAAATATAATTTAGTCTTTTAAAAGAAAGAAATTAGGTAACAGGAAGCCACAAGGATGAACACTGAAGATACTTTACTAGTGAGACAGCCAGTCACTGAAAGTTAAATACTGAATAACTATGGAAAACTCTTATTTTTGGAGCTGTGTCTACAGTATTTTTTTAAACTGGGGATTGAACCCAGAGCATTTATATTTCATGATGCTATTTATATGAAGTACCTTTTAAAATGTTTACCCAGGCTTAATTCATAACTGCTAAAACTGGGAAGTGACCAACGTGTTCTTCACTAAGTGACTGGTAAATAGACTGTGTTACCTCAGGATAGCACATTATTTAGTGCTAAAACATATGAGCTACTGAGTCATGGAAAACTGTAAAGAAACAGTAAATATATTTTAATAAGTGAAAGAAACCAATCTGCAAAGGGTATATGTTGTATGTATGATTCTAACAACACGACTTTCTCCAAAAGGCAAAATCATGATGACATTAAAAATATCAGTGGATGCCCAGGATTAGGGGTACTGGACAGATTTCTAGGATGGTACACTACAGTGGAGGGTATATATCTTCACATTCATCAAAGGCCATAGAATGTATAGCACCAAGAGTGAACGTGTCTTCATTACTTTTCTCTCATTGCAGGGACAAAATATTCCAGACCCCAAAATAAAGGAGGAAAGGTTTATTTAGCTCACAGTTTGTGGAAGTTTCAGTCCCTATTTGGCGGACACCAAGACAAAGTGGCATATGGCAGATGACAGCACTTTCTGGTGGCAGAAAACAGCAAAAAAGCAAGAGATCAAAGTTAGGAGCAGCAGAGGCAAGCCTCTCCCACTCCCTTCTATGAAAGCTAGACATCCTGTGGTGGTTGTAGCCCTCACACAGATAATCACAGCATTAATCATGATTCAATCACAAACTGTGGAA
>PVJA010030881.1:0-25391 GCA_004027025.1 Myocastor coypus
GAGAGAGAGAGAGAGAGAGAGAGAGAGAGAGAGAGAGAGAGAGAGAGAGAGAGAGAGAGAGAACTGCAGGCCAATTTCTCTCATGATCATAGATGAAAAAATCCGGAATAAAATTCTTGCGACTAGAATACAACAAATCATCAAGAACATTATAAAACGTGACCAGGTAGGATTCATCCCAGGAATGCAAGGATCGTTCAATATATGCAAAGCTATAAATGTAATACACTATATCAATAGAGCTAAATGCAAAAATCACATGATCATCTCAACTGATGGAGAAAAAGCCTTCGACAAAGCCCAACACTCATTCATGTTCAAAGTCCTGCAGAAACTTTGAATAGATCTCCTCTACCTCGAGCTGATAAAAGCCATCTGTGACAATCCAACAGCGAACATAATTCTAAATGGAGAAACCTGAAGTCCTTTACTCTCAAATCTGGCATAAGACAAGGATGTCCTCTATCACCACTCCTATTCAATGTACTTCTGAAATCATTAGCTACAGCCATTAGACAAAAAAGAGAAATAAAAGGAATAACAATAGGTAAAGAAGAAGTAAAACCATCACTATTTGCAGATGACATGATAACCTACTTGGAAGACCCAAAGAACTCCACTAAGAAGCTACTAGAATTAATACACAAATTCAGTAGCACAGCAGGTTATAAAGTCAACACCCAAAAGTTAGTGGCATTCCTCTATACAGATAACAAACACACTGAGAGATAAAGTAGAGAGATAGTACCTTTTACAATAGCATCAAAGAAAATGAAATACTTAATTAACCTAAGTAATGAAATACAAGAGGTTTTCAGTGAAAACTATAGTAATCTAAAAAAAAAAAAAAGAAAAAAAGACTATAGATTTCAGAAAAAGAAAAAATATTCCCTGCTCCTAGATAGGAAGAACCAAGATTGAGAAAATGGTCATACTCCCTAAACTGATATACAGATTTAATGCAATGCATATCAAAATACTTTCAAGATACCTCACAGAACAGGACAAGTCATTCCTAAAGTTTATTTGGAGCCAAAACAACCCAGAATTGCAAAGGCAATACTGGGCAACAAAGGTAAGGCAGGTGGTATTACAATTTCTGATTGAAAATTATACCACAAAGGTACAGCTATAAAATCAGTAAGGTATTACCAAAAATAAAGACCTTAGGATCAATGGAATAGATTAGAAGATGCAGAAGCTAATACAAACTCACTCATCAATCTTATTTTTGACAAAAGTGCTAAACGTGCTTATTGGAAGAAAGATAACCTCTTTAATAAATGGTGCTGGAAAACTTGACTGTCGACATTTCAAAAACTAAAACTTTTCCCAGATCTATCACCGTGCACTAAACTAAAGTCAAAATGGATTAAAAATCTAAATATTAAAAGGAAATCATTATATCTCCTGGAAGAGAAAGTGGGAGAAAATATTGAAGACATCGGGGTAAGAAAAGAGTTCAGGACAAAAATCAAAACGTATGATTAACACTTGAAAGAATCAACAACAGGGACCTCTTGGGTTAAGAAGTTTTTCACCTCAAAAGAAATTACGAACAGAGTGAAGAGACAACCCACATTTTTTATGAGAAGAATAGATTTACTGAGGGAAAGAAAGAGCCTGTCCGAGAGAGGGACAGGAGAGGGTTCCAGAATGGGTGTCCCCTATTCACCAAATTTTCAAAAGATTTTAACTAATAAGTATTCAAAGAAAGGTCTTCTTTCCAAAATTTATAGAGAACTAAAAAACATTAGGATCCCAAAATTCAAAGACCCAATCCAGAAATGGGTATCTGAGAAGAACACATACTTTTCAGAGAAATAAATTCTGCAAGGCTATAAGTACATGAAGAAATGCTCCACATCAATAGCCATGCTGAAATGCAAATTAAAACAACACTTAGATCCCATCTCACCCAAGAAAGAATGAGTATGATAAAAAAAAAAAAATCAACCAGCAACAAATGCTGGAGAGGCTGTGGGGAAAAAGGAAGCCTTCTCCACTGCTGGTAGAAATGCAGACTGGTGCAACACTATGGAAAGCAGTGTGGAAGCTCCTTAAAAACCTAGAGCTGGAAATCTCATTCCATCTAGCTATCTCCCTACTGGGAATTTTCCTAGAAGAGTTAAAAATATCACATCATAGTGATATCTGTGCACCTATGCGTATAGCAGCACAATTCGTAATAGCCACATCTTGAAAACAATCAAAATGCCCATTACATGAATAATGGTTGAAAAATGTGTGGTATTTTATACAATGGAATATTACTCAGAGATAAAGAATGATATACTAGAAGACTTCATATATAAATGGATTTACCTTGAACATATACTCATAAGTGAAATAAAACAGACCTACATTTGTAAATATCATATATTTTCCATAGTGTAAGAACTCAAAAGAACAAATAAAAATGAAGAGATGTAACACTGCTCAGTGGGCATCAAGGACTTAAGGATTAAACAGCAAAGTGATTGGTAGCAGCATTGACATGAAATATACTGGGAGCAAAACTATGCACTTATATGTGAATAATGAATTAGAAAAGGGTCCTAAGAACCCTCAAAATGTTTTCTAAACTGATGATAGCAACATGCAACACTAAAACTATGCTTGGAATGCCTGTCATTCTGGCCTTTTAGATGTGTACTACTTCTAATGTAATTTCAGTTACTGTTATACTCTCTCTCAGATAAATGGTTGGCTTGCAAGAAAACAAAAGAAGGTATTAAATGAGAGTAAGAAAATAGGAAAAAATGTCAAAGGATGGAGAGGCAAAAATTTGGTATATGCTTATATTTCTAAATATCTGTGTACAAATGTGTAACTGCTTTTATCACATTGTATAGGGATTTATCACAATATCAACGATTGATGGAAACTACCAATTCCAAGTTAAGTCTAAGATGTTTGATATTCAGAAAGACAATGATATTAAGCTCAATACCTATGTTTTAGAGTAATAGTGTCACTACGGTTTTTTTCTGGAGGGCTACGAATATGTTTACAGAACAAAAATTAGAGAAAAAGAAGGGTTACAAGGATAGCCAATATTTTGGTTCTAGCCCTTCAAGATGAATGCAGACCCAGGACAGAACAGAACCTGTGTTGTAACACCCTATAACTCAGTGGTTTCCCACATTTTCTGTTCAAGGAGATTAAAGGACCACAGAGAAATGGGATTGAAAGTATATAGTGTGCCTAAGGAGAGTCACCCAGAGGGCAGACTGGTCAAGCAATAGGTGAGACTCATCCAGAAAGCTAAAACTGACAACAGTTCTACAAAGCACTGTGCATGGTTCCAAAGTAAATCCTGAGGGTGTTTTGCTGACCTTAGGAAATGCAAAAACTAAATGTTTTGTTTTACAGTTCTTGCTTTAACTTCCCCTTAACCACACAGCAGAAAAGTTTAAACGTGATGCATAAAATGTAAAAGTAGTTTTGTATGCTGAGCTGCAAAAGGCTCTAATCAACAGCTTCCAACATTGTCGGTATTGCCAGTAATCTACTGCAATGGTGGAGGATTTGGCTATGTGTACAAATAACTTTTCTTACATCAAAGGGAAGAAATCTATTTTACTAATAACTTTTAGAAAATTTGTCATGTCTACACCCTGGGCTCTGTATAAATACAATGAGGACAACAACATGCATTGCATGAATTATTGGGAATGTATTACTAACGTATTTTGAAACTCTCACATTGTAATTTCTTATTAAAAGTAATAAATTCATTTTCTACATCAATTGAGAGGATCATGTGATTTTTGGCTTTGGCTCTATTAATACAGTGCATTATATTTATAGATTTGCATATATTGAACCAAACTTGCTTCCCTGGTATGACTCCTACCTGGTCATGGTGTATAATCTTCTAGATGATTTGTTGCATACTATTGGAGAGTATTTTATTGAGGATTTTGCATCTATGTTCATGAGAGAAACTGGCCTGTCATTCTATTTTTAGTTGCATATCTCTCTGCTTTTGGTAGCAGTGTAGTACTTGTCTCTAGGAATGATTTAGGGAGGATTGCTTCCTTTTCAATTTCATTGAAGAGTCAGAGTAGTATTGGCATTATGTCTTCCATAAATTTCTTATAGAATTCAGGGGTGAATCCATCAGGTCCTGAACTTTTCTTTGTTGATAAGCTTCTTATTACATTTTGTATTTCATTGACTGTTATTGGGTTATTGAGAATTCTTACATCTTCTTGATTCCGTTTTGGTAATTCGTACTTTTCTAGAAATCTACATTTCATCCGTGTCCTCAATTCTGTGAGAGTAAAGATCCTCAATGTAGCTATTAGTGATTCTCTGAATCTCTGCTGGGTCTGTACTAATTTTACCTTTTTCATTTTTTATTGCTTGAGTTTGCATCATTTCCTTCCTCATTTTGATGAGGTTACCTATGGGTCTTTCAGTTTTATTTAATCTTCCAAAGAACCTGCTTTTTGATTCATTAATTCTTTCTATTGCTTTCTATGTCTCAAGTGAATTAATTTGTGCCCTAATTTTTATAACTTCCTACCATCTTTGGGCTTTTGATTTTGTTTGCTCTTCCTTTTCTAGCCAGATTATGTGCAGCCTGAAAGTATTTATTTGTTCCATTTCTGTTTTCTTAATGAGTGAGTTTAGAGATCTAAATTTTCCTCTGAGATTTGCTTTCATTGCATCCCATAAATTGTTGTGGGTTGTGTTTGAATTTTCATTAAGTTGTAGTTTTTTAAAAATTTGTTGTTTATTTTCATCTGCAACGCACTGTTTGCCAAGAAGGGTATTGTTTAATTTTCATTTATTTCTGGGGTTCTTGCTGTTTGTGTTGTCATTTATTTCCAATTTCATTGCACTGTGGTCAGATAGTATGCATGGGATAATATCTGTTTTCTTGCATATACTTATGCATGACCTATGCACTAGTATGTAGTCTATTTTGAAAAATGTTCCATGTGCTCCTGAAAAAAATGTGTATTCAGAATTGGTTGGGTGGAACACTCTGTATGTTCACTAGCTCCTGTTGTTTCATACTCTGGTTCACTCCTGTGAATTTCTTTGTTAATATTTTTCTGCTCAACCTATGTTTTTGGGATAAAGGGATGTTACGGTCTCCTGCTAAGATAGTAGTATTTCATATAGATTATTGATATTCATTAAGATTTATGTTATATACACTAGTGCTCCCATGTTAGGTGCATACATATTTATGAATGTTACCACTTTGTGTTGAATTTTTCCCCTAACCAGTATATAGTGGCCTTCTTTACTTCATTTGATCAATCTTCATTGTAATTTTTGACTGTCTACAAACAAGACTGCTACACCTACTATTTTTTTGAAGTGCTGAGGCGTGTGTTATTGTTTTCCATCCTTTAATATTTAACCTATAAGTTTCTTTATAAGTTGTGTTTCATGTATACAACATATTTGTGGATTTTGCTTCATTATCCACGCTGCTGTTCTACTTCTTTTAGTTCGGGAATTGAGTCCATTTATGTTGAAGATTGTATTTGAAATATGTTGACTTATGATTGGCATGTCTTTTACTTCCTACTGTTCACCAGTTTTACTCCTGTATTGAATTGTTTGCCCTATTTGGTGGATTATTTCTGCTCTCATTTGTGGATTTCAGGTCGTTTTGGTCATTCTCTTAAATATTTTTTAATAGTCTGTTTAGGGTTGGCTTTGATACCATGAAATTCTTTAGCTGGTCCTTGTTGTGGAAGTGTTTCACTTCTCGCTCATACTTGAAAGAGACCTTTGCAGTGTATAGCAGTCTGTGCTGGAATTTGTTTTCATGGAGCACTTGAAGTACTTTACTCCACACTTTTCTTGACTTAATGGTTTGTGAAGAGCAATCTACTGTTTTTCTGATGGGTTTTCCTTTATATATGATCTGTTTCTCTACTGACTTTTTATATATATTCCTTCTGCTGACATTCTGGAGTATTGACTACTGCATGTCTGGGTGTATTTTTAGTTGGCTTTATATTATTTGGAGTTCTGTATTCTTCACCTAACTGAAGGTTCAATTGTTTTCTCATATTTGGGAAGTTTTCTGCTATTACTTCTGCCTATATTCTTTTTATATCATTTGTATTGACTCCTTTCTCATTGGTTCCTATTAGTCTCACGTTGTACATTTTTGTACCATCTTGCAGATGTTTAATTATTTTTTCCTACATCCTAGTTATTTTTTAAGAGATTCTTTCTTACCTTTTCAATAGCTGCGACTGTGTCTTCCACATCTGAGACTATCTTCACTTTGGTTCATATGGTTTTGCCAACTTGTGACTGAGTTTTTATTTTCTTGTATATCTCTTTGAAACTGTTTCATGCGATCTATTTCTTTCCTCTATTGCTCAATCAGGGAATCCATCATTTTTCTATTCTCTATTTTTTATTATCTTCTTTAGTAGCATTTAATCTTTCATTATAGTTATCCTTTCTTTCTCTACTTCAGAGTTTGTTTCACTTCTGATCCCCTCTCTACTTTTATGCAGTTGTGCCCTACTTTAGGATGCTATTAATTTAGATATTTTTTTTTTACTTCAGGTTTATTTCTGGTCTGTTTTCCTCTATATTTTCCTCCAGTTGTTTTTCCACTTCAGGTTCTATTAATTTATGCCTTTTTTTTTTTTTTTTTTTTTTTTTTTTTTTTTTTTTTTTTTTTTTTTTTTTTTTTTTTTTTTTTTTTTTTTTTTTTTTTTTTTTTTTTTTTTTTTTTTTTTTTTTTTTTTACTTGAGATGTTATCTCTGATCTGACTTCCTCTATATGTTTCTTCACTTATTTGTCTACCTCAAATGCTACTAACTCAGATATTTTGGCTGCATGATTTCCATTTTCTTCCATGGTAGTGTCTTCTGTATTTGTTGTGGGTGGGCTGGGGACGTGAGGTTGTATCTTGCTCCTTTCCTTTGTCATTTTGTATGGCCTCTGCTCTTTGGTGCAGTTGTGCATTATTGCCTTTTCAAAATTGGTGTCCAGATCCACCGATCTTGATTCTGTTCAGATGTGCCTGTCCAGGTCTGGTTGCTGTGCTCAGTTTCTTCCTGCTGCAGCTTTTGGAAGAGTGCCCGCTGTGCTACTCTGGCAATATGCTCAGCTCCATGATTAGCTGGTAGAGTCTGACCCCCATCCTCTCTAAAGGGAATTTTGCTGCAGGGTTCCACAGCACATGCCAGTGCTGGGTTCTACAGGAAGAAGAAGCTCTAGTTGAGGGAGCATGCAAACCTCATGTTCCTGCCTATGCTCCCACCAGTCACAGACTGTGAGCGGGAGCAGAATTCATGCTTCAATGTCAGTGTTCATGCAGGCCAAGATGTCCTGTCTGAGTTTCAGCTTGGTTGGTCAGCGGGAATCAGTGGGGACAGAGTTCCAGTGAGTGGCGAGGCAGTTGGCACCCAGGTGCAGAGGTCCTACCTGGACACCGTCCCAGCTGGTCAATGTGGGTGGTAGTTTTAGAAATCTTTAAGGTTACATTTTCAAAAATTCACACTGATATACCTTGCTTATTTTGAATTACAGAACGCCAGGGCCAACAGGGCTACTTGAATTATTAGTCCACATAGTCTCTGACAAACAGAGGCTTTGAGAGTGGCAGAACCGTGAGTACTATCACTAAGTGATCTGTGGTTGGCCTTTTCTACTCCTGATGCTGTGCCTTGCAGGCTCTCCTTAGAGCTATGAGCCCCCTTCAACTCCTACATTCAGCAGAAGGATGCACCCTGCAGCTTCACCTGGGTGCGTCATCTGGCAAATTGGCCAGGGGGAGCTGTTCAATCAAGGTGTCCAAATTTTTCCCACCTCTTGGCAGCTGTACGTCATTGAGGACTTGCTCCGACCTGCCCTACAGACCATCTTCTCTTCCATCTAGCTTGTGCCTCTCCTTCAGGGCTTCCTATTTCACTGCCGCCTTCTCTAGGCCTCCAGTACCTGTCATCTTTACCACTGAATGACTAGTGGGAGGATTTTCTTCTGCAGGGAATCCACTGTCCAGAGTCAGGACAGCCCCACAGGGGAGAGAGTGAGAGACCTGCCTACTCATTGCCCCAGAAGGGACTCTGGATGGACGGAAGTTGGAATGTTTCTCAATGGAAGAAAGGATATTTAATTTTATCTATTAGGTTGATCAAAAATGATTTAGTATGATTAATATTAAATACTAAAGTTCACTAAGGGGTCCATCTGTCCACATTTGTGCCCATTATCTTCTCCTTCAGAAGGATCTGTGGAGGACAGATACTTTTTTTAAAATGTCTTTGGTACAGGGTCTTACTAGGCAGCCCAGACTCATAGTGATACTCTTATTTTTAGCCTCCCCAGTGCTGATAATACAGGCATGCGCCACCATACCCAGACTCAGTAGCTAGTTCATTGTGTCCCGGGGGCAGGGCTGGTGCTGCATATGTTGCCTGGGATTGAACCCTGGTCCTTGCAATTGCCTAAACAGGCACTTAGTCTGCTGAGTTATCTTGCCTGCCCTCAAATACTTCTTTGAATGCCGAAACTAAGTTTGTCATTTGGGAGCTGAAACTGAGCAAATGAGGACTATGGGCCTGCACTAGTAATACCCCTTCCATCTGAAACAAACACAGCAGATGGCCCCTCACTTCATCATGTGCTTCTGTCATTACCCTGAGCAACTATCCAGAAATGTGGCTCTCAGAGAGAAGCAGAGTTTCCCACCAGGAGTTCTGGGCCTTCACAGAATCCTGTAAACTCTCACAGCAAGAAGATGTAGGACAAGGGCTGAACTCAGTCACTGGATATAGACCTGGCTACAACACAAGCAAGAACTGTTCTTGTGGAACAGGAGGCACTGAAGTGAACAATCATCACCTGAACTCTCGCATATTGCAGAGAAGTCTGGCAGCATGAAGTGACACCACGTGCTCAGCATGTAACACATGCAGCATACACTGCATCATAAAGCAAGGAGAAAGGAATAATCGTGTCAGACCTAGTATACACATCTCAGTGCCTATAGGCTAGTTATGATTTGCAGAGTAATCCTATAAGACAGTGCTAATAAGGTTAAATTACACAGGAATAACTTTTTTAAAAGACGGTGAGTTTTAGCACCAGTGCTTATGTCAAATATATTACAGAGGCTTACTCATATAGCTCTTGTGACAATCCCAGAGATTCACTCACTGATTAGCCCCTGTGTGACTTGCTCTATCCCTGTGACTCACACTTCATTATTTATGATGACATATTTTAGTCTGAAGCTTTGATGTTTTCCTTAAGATGCATGTATTTTATTTAGTGATCTACTTGCCTTCTCCACTTGGAGATGACCAATGTCTAAAATGCACCCTTAGTAGAAAGCCTGTTTCTTTCACTGCTCTCTTCTGCCCAGTTATTCCAGTCAGAGAGCTAGAAGCCCTCTGTTCTTCATCCCCTCACTCTGCATAGAGAATTCTTTAGGAATTACTGTCAACTCAATTTTCAAACTCTGACCTCAGTCAGGCTCCTTCCCTCAGACTCCTTGGGCAGCTGCTTCTCCTCAGATAAGTGAATCCAGCCTCCTCTCTTTGAGCAGCTTTGCTCAGCTGGGCAAGGCTGTGTTTGCAAGTGATAGGTGTCAGCTGACGAGGCCAAACCGAGAGGTAATAAGAGCAAATGCCCTGATTGTAAAACAGGTCTGCACACAACTTGCTAAGTAGTTTACACGTAAGTAGCATGCAGCTCTGAGGCTCACAACCAAATTCTGAGCCTGGTTCTCTCTGTATCCCCATTTCCCAGGTGAGAAAATCAATGGTGAGAGGAATCTTTTAACTTGTATAAGTTGACCAATAGTGAATAGTAGAACTAGGATTTAAACCAAGGCAACCTGACTCTGTAACGGATAGTTTGAGCTCATCTCCTACATGTTCTCTGATGATAGGTTTTCTTCCATTTCTTTCCCTTCTCTTCCCTTCCTTTCTTTTTCTCTTTTTCCTTCTCTTTTTTCCTTTCATTCTTTGCCTCCTCTTCCTCTTTCCACTTCCCCTTCTTTTTTGGTAGTGAGGATTGAACCAAGAATCTTTGCACTGACCTACGTCTTCAGCCCTTTTAAAAATATTTTTTAACTTTGGATTTCATTCTAAGATGCCAAGTAAGTGAGGCTGGGCCTGAACTTTTACTTTTCCTGCTTCTGCCTCCAGAATGCACAGATTACACAATGAGCCATAAGGATTTGTGGCTTTAATTTGCCTTTTCTTTTGATATCTAACAGCACCACGACCAGCCCAATGAAAAATGTTGTTTCTCAAGGCAAAGAGTATGCACCGTGCCCAGGCAAAGAAGCATTTCAATGAACAAATTGAAGAAGTCTATCATGGGGTTCTTTGTCCACTGAAAAATAAACAAAGGCAGGCAGAACACTATTTCATTACTGAATTGAACAATTGAATGAGCTGACTCAAAACAATGAAGTTGCTTAAGTAAAGAGGCAGCTTCCCTTGAAAAACAAGAATGACCCTAATTCTGTTGGTCCATTCTGACATCCTAGGGAGATGTCCTTAAGCAACCTTAATTGCTTTAGATAAAAAAGAAAAGCACTAGTCTGGTGCTTCCATATATTTAGACCAGTAGATATTTTTACTTTTCCTCAATGTATAATTCTAGTTTGAATAAAAAGTAGGAGAGCATGAATACCAATCTTTTTCATGAAAGTAACACTACCTCGCCTCCTCTGAGAAGTATTTCCCAGGAGACATGGGTTATACTTAACTTACATCTTATAAAATAAACCTGCCATCTCATGCTGTACATCTCTGGCAGCAATCATTCAATGCAGTATGCTAATATAAAAGATCTTTTCACACCCATCCCTTGGCTTGGAGGGTTCGCTAGGGAATCCAAGTAGCAGAAACATATTGTATTCCGATGGTAACTTGTGCCTGCGACTCTTCGCACTGCCCACCTTCCGTTACGCTGCACTGTTCACATGGCCATTTCTTGTGCTAGGCTGCAGGTCCCCAAGGCTGCAGATCATACCTTTGTCAGCTTAGGATGCGAAGAACCTAGAACAGTTTGTAGAAGAAAAGAGTGAGCCACTGGGACATAGTTGCTGGGCACAAGAAGCAGCTTTTGATATAGCTGATACCACATTCTTAATTATTTCTTTAATGAACAGCTGAGACACTACTCTTTCTGAATTTTTTATTCCCTTTCAGAATCCTCACTTTCTATCCATAACTACTTTGTTGAATTTAGCCAGTCTCATGACTTCCAATGGCATCTACATATTGAGAGTTCTGAAGTCTATTTTTAGCCCACACCTGTCACTGGAAGTCTAGACTCATTAAGCTAACTACTTGTTCTACATGTCCATTTGGATGTCTAAACTCTGAGCTCATAGACTCAGTGTCTAACTCTGGAGCTTTCTCCTTGAGACTTCTACTCTTACAGTCTCCCTCAATCTTAGTAAGTGGCAATTTCATTTTTCAGAACAGACTGTCCCACAATTGTCTCCATCTTCACACCTTAGTCATTTCTGCCAGACCCACCACTGTCATTCCACTTTGTGCTATCAACCATGCCTGTCCCCAACACTGGAGACCTTCTTACTGCTCCCCCTGTCTTAACTGTTGTTCCCTACAAATATTCTCCACACAGCAGCCCGGGGTGATCCTTTTAAAGCCTTAAGTCTCTGATGCAGCTTCTCTGCCCAAAGTTTTTTTGTTCTGTCTGTGTATGTTTAGAACTGAATCCAGGTTCTGTGCAATTGCTTCCAGGCCTGCAGAACGTGTGCTGCCTTCTCTGCACTGGAGCCCAGCTGCAGCTCATCACTCTCCCCTTACATACTCTTCCAGTAGCCCTAGCCTTCTTGCTTCTTGGGCATGACAGCAGCAACACTTTTGTGAACCAGAAAGCTCTTGTGGACTCCTGCCTCCATCATTCAGGCTTATGTCTCTGTAACTGTGAATTCAGAAGATTCTTTCACAAGGAGCTTTCACTGATCAAGGAGATCACACTGTCAATACTCTTGTTCCTCCAGCTCTTGCTCCCTTCCTCCACCTGGTAGGTGCTGGGGTTGAATCCAGGGCCTTACACACAACCTAAGCTATCTACCATGCAGTTGCACCCTGAGGCATTTATGGTCTGAAGGCAGATGCTTCCTATGCTATCGAGGCTGGCCCTGGACTGGCGACCTTCCCAGGTGTCTAGCATTACAGCTGTGCACCAGCACACTCACTCTCTCCCCTTTCACTCTGCATGTTCTCCGTCCTTGGCACTCATCACGCTTCATATTCTGAATTTGTCACTTTCTCTGCACCTCACGACTAGGATAGAATCTGTAGGACATCACTGACTTCACAATTTTTTCTAGTGTCAAGAAGAATGTGTAGACCCAGGCAGGCACTCAGCATTTCTTTAAGAACTGGATGCATGCATGCAGAGGCAGATTCAGGAAAGAAAAGTATACCTGCTGCTGGTGAACTAAATGACAAATCCCCAGAATCACTCAGCTTGAAAAATACCCTCATGTAACCCTGCAACCAGCTAGACTCTGTACTGTGTCTTCCACATTTTATGTTCCTAATGCTCAGCGTGGAGATATACAATGTAAGGGATTCAATGAACACCGAATGAAGTAACACATTTTTTTAAAGAGAGTACAAATTACAATTAAAATAGCTAGGGATATAGCTCAGGGGCATAAGTGCCTGCCTGACAAGCACAAGGTTCTGACTTTGATCCTTACTGCTGTAAAAGAAAAATTACAAACAATAAAGAATTTCATTTAACAAAGTAATATGAATTTTTCAGTTTTTATTGAAATATCTAGTGTTGTCTTCCAACCAGTTATTCATATTACCAGATATATACATGTAAAATTTGAAGAACAATGAAAAAAAGAAAAAACGTATTAGAAATTAAGAAGACAAAACGTACAAAAATTGGAAAAAGGAGATTAATCAAATTAAGGAAAAACTGCTCTTTTCCATAGACCAGCAAAGATTCACAGAATAGTAGTCTATACCATCCTGCTTACATACATGTCATTTCCTGACTCATCTCCTGTCCTTCTCCTCAACTCAGTAAGTACTTTCAAATAAGTTCATTCTCTTTTCCCAGTATTTATTGTACCCTTCAGATTCTGTTTTCTCTGTCAGGTTCTCATATTAAGGAGACAATAAGATGTTTGCACATCTGGGTCTGATTTATTTCACTTAAGAGTATGCTCTCTAGTTGCACCCATTTTTGACAAAATACCCAAATTTGTCCTGTCTTATAGCTGAATAATACTCCATTGTAAAAATTTCACAACTTCCTTATCCACTCTTCAGATGTTGGGCATCTGGGTTGTTTCCAGGATTACTAGAAAGTACATCTCCATATTGCAAATGTGCCCCCTGTGTTTATGTCAGGCGGGCTTCTTAAACATGTTAATAATGCACTTTACAATGACTGAGCATGCTTGGTAGCAGGTGGAATTTTATTTGAACAGAGTAGCCATTAGCACTGTGGTTAATTCAGTGATCTGATTTATCCACAAGGCTCCCTTCATGTGATTTTAACTGTCCTTCTCTTAGGAGGAAATTAAACTGCTTACGTTTATATATTAAGAAGTTGAGACATGTAGGTGATTTTGTAGCACTGTAAAAAGGGTTAAGTCCTGCAAACTTTTATATTATGCTAAAATAAACTCATTTGGGAGTGATGCCAAATAGTAAAATCCACTTTAAAATGCTAATTAAGTTCTGGCTAAATGTCTGAGAAATTGACTCACATATAAAAGTCCTTATATCTTAAATCATTTCTCAATAAAAAAGCAAAATTTTTGCAGGGAAAGTACATTTATTTTTTAGTGATTTTTAAATTCCTTATATGTAATTTTCTCAAATTTTAAGATTTCCTAGGTGTACATAGAATTTTTTAAATACTAACATTTTATATGATAACCACAAAACACATTCTCCAAACTGGGACCCTGCAAAGTTCAGCATGTGCTTTAATAAACGTTGTAAATGACCACAGCCAATACATTAAAAACACTGATCATGCTAATTTAGAAGCTGTTTCTTTTCCCCATGTCATTTAATTTATGATGTACACATTCTTTGTCATTTATAACTGATAAAGCAACTGAAATGACAAATCTAGTCAAATAGCCTATAAAACAGTCTAGAAACCTAATTTTCAAACTTGTGTCTTCACTCACAAGCCATATAATGAGAGGCAGAATTAATAAATGACAGATAGATTTCACATTGTACTGCATGCTTGTTTTGCTCTCAGCACAGTTTTATTAAAATGCATTATATAGATGAGAAATAAATAAAATAATATTGTCCTTGAATTGATAATTAATGGGAAAATGCAGATAAATGATGCCATTCCTAATAATTTGTAACATTTTCATAATAAACATGAATGCTTTATATGACTTTTCCTCTTTCCACTCCACTAAACTCCTAGAATAGTAGGCTTCCTTAAATACTCTAGTGCATGCATCAGTAATTTTCTGTATCTTTTTATGATAAAATTAATAAGTGTATGTTTAAAAGTAATCCCAGCATTCAAATAATCTAGAACAAGGGGTTTCCAAGAGTTTTTCAAAAAACATTTTAAATCTGTATTTCTTCATGTACAGCGTCTTGCTTGCTTCACAGCTCAGACTCATAGTGATCCTATTTTCTCACCCTCCCCAGTGTTGGAATTACAGCTTTCGCCACCACACCTAGTTTAGTGGCCAGCATGGTAGCACAGCATGCAGCACTGGGGATCAAACCTAGGTCCTTGAGCTTACCAGATAGGCATGTAGACTGCTGAGCTATATCCCCAGCCCTGCTGTGAAAGTTTGAATCTCATTGGGCTAACTTAGTAGCATAGCAAGGCCCTGCTTCAAAGATCCAGCTATGTGTTGTTTTCCATAGCATTGTTTCAAAAATGTCATATAATTGGAATTTTAATTTGTAAACTTAGTCCTGGAATAAGACTTTTAAAAATAAAAGTCTCATTTTTAAGACTTTTAATAGAACTGAGATTGTAACTCATTGTAAACACACTGAGTTCAATCCTCAGTACCGCAACAAAAAACTAAAACATTCTAGAAATTACAACAGTATGAAGACAATAAAACTTATTTATGATTTAGAGATGAAGATTCTAATATATTGATGTCATTTTCTAATATATTTTTGCATAATTCTTTATTTTAAAGAGAAAAAACCAACAATGTAAAATTTCAAATTACAGTAGTACAATATTAACAATGTTTAGTATATTGCACATTGCCATTTTCAAAGTTGTTGCCCAGATTACAAGATATAGGCATGAAAAATTAAGCAAACAATATAAATACAAATTACCACTTCTAATGAACTAATAGAAATTAGTAGTAGTATATATAATATAATATATATAATATAAAATATATTAGATATATAATATATATCTAATATATTTTATGTGGTGTAAAATGTATATAACAAATTTATCATTCAAGTCCCTTTAGATGGCGCCACTCAGTGGTGTGAAGAATGCTCACTGTGCAGGGCAACTGTCAACACCATCTAGCGCCACAACCTGTTCATCATCGCAAGGAAATTCAAATTCCCACAGATAGTCTCTGGCAACCGCTACTCTGCCTTCTGTGGCCAGGAACTTGCAATTTGCATGCCCTATAAATGTAATCATGTGCCTTGGGGCTTGTTGGTGTTTTTGTTGCTGTAAGATTGTTTTCTTTCACTTGCACACATCCTTCAAGTTTCATCCATGTTATGCCATGTATCAGTAACTGACTAATTTTAGTGTGGGACATGTCACATTTTGTCTCTACATTCATCATTTGTTGGGAATTAGGATCACTTCAACTTTTGGTAAGTGTGAATATTACCGTTATGTACATTTTCAACTCACTTCTTCATTTAAAATACTATTCATTCTCATTCAGTTGTCACAAATAACACAAGAGAATCCCTCTATATTTTTTAAACTCTTTGACCACTGGTAACATCTTGCAAAATAGCACATTCACAGTGGCATACTTAGGATGTATTTTAGTTCATGACCACAAAATTAGTTCATGTTGCTATGTAACAACTGTGGTTACTTTTGTCCTGTTATCATTTTCTCATGACTTCTGACAGCAAGTGATGTGTTGTTTTTTATAGCATTATTTCAAAAATGTTATAAAAGTGGAGTTTTAATTTTTAAACTTGGAAATTGACTTTTGTTTTCAAGCAGCATAATGATCTAGGTACATGTCCAGGAATCGGCATGTGTTACTATTTGCTCCTTGTTGGAAGTTACTATTCCACAATGTTGTTGCGCTCCATTTACTTAGGTGTAGTATTGAAGGTCATTTGTTTTGCTTCTACTTTCACTCTATTATGAGGACAGCATGTATAAATCCTTGTGTACAAGGTTTTATGTGAATACATTGTAACTTCTCTACAACAGATAACCAAGAATATAAATTCTGATCTTTAGCTGCATTTAGTTTCAGGGGGTATTTGTTGTTGCTACAGGGTCTCTCTATGCTGCTCAGACTTGCAGTGATTCTCCTGTCTCAGCCTCTCAAGCGCTAGTATTATAGGCATGTGCCACCATTTCCAGTTCTAGAGCTGCAGGCATTGAATTTGGGAACTTGCACTTGCCAGGCAGGCCCTACGAGCACCGTTACACCACTGAGCTATTTTCTTACCCCAGAAAAGCAACCACATATTTTCCTCAAACTGTTGTAATCCCTCTCAAATTATACCACATATACTCACACTTCAAATATATTTATCTAATCATTCTTGCCAGATTCTAAAGCAGTTCTGAAAATATTCTGTCCTGTGTTTCTTTATAAGGTATGATAAAAAACATATTTAAAAAATTGGTGAATGTTTCTGTGAAGTGTCATCCACTGAAAACACAGGCTCATAAAAACATTACAGTGTGTCCTCATCCACGTTCATTTTATTTACCATATTAGGCATGTTGAAATTTTTGGCTGTTCTCTAAAGTAAAAATGGCCATTAAAAGTCATTTGATTGATACTGGCTAAGAAGACAGCTGCAATGCTGCAGTGAAGGTCTCAAAAAGGACTTCTAGGAGTGCTTCAGAAACTGGCAAGAGTGATGCGCTGTGTCCTACATGACAGAGGTTAATGGCAATGTGTTTTTCAATGTAATCAATTATTATTATTATTATTATTATTATTATTATTTTAAATGACAAGATAATAAAGAAAATATTAAAAGGGATACTGTCTTGATTAATTTTTTAGTTACTAGGACAAAGCACCTTGCACCTGCATCTTAAAGAACAGCATTATTTTGGTTCACACATTTAGAAGTTTCATTCCATGTTTGCTGGGATTTAAAGAAAGCTGACAAGAAAGCTCAACTACAGTGCATGTTTAGGCATGAAGAGAGACCAGGGTTTGATCCCTGGCACCACAATGCATGCCAGACCCTCCCTCAGGCATGCTGAGCTGGACACCAAGACCAGGTGTGGTGGTACATGCCTGTAATCCTAGCGCTGGGGAGGCTGTAATAGGGGGAATCACTATGAGTCCAAGCTGCATAGTGAGACCGTGTACCAAATACATTAACACACACAGACAGACACACACACAACACACACAAACACACATACACACACACAGAGAGAGAGAAAGGGCATGGAAGAAGAAAAGATGCTCGTGTCATGGCAACCAGGAAGCAGAGAGAAGGCCACAGGAAGGACATGCACCTGGGCAAACCGTGCCCTCCCCATCTTATTCTATGAATTCATTGCACCTAAGGTCAAGTCACCTGCATCACTCCATGATTATTCTACCTTCCAAAAGTACCTCCTATGATCTGTAATGTGGGGGGACATGTTTGAACTAAACAGTAACAGATGGTTGTGGGATTTCTTTATACTTGTTTTAATTAGTAAATTGTCTGTTAGAAAAATTCTAATGAAAAGCAACACTTTGTGGAAAATATAAGGAATTCACTTTACCCCAAATCTGTTCATGGTCCTTTCCCTGCTACTGATACCCCCCTTCCACAGCTGGACTGCTTTCATTACAATCAATAACCTACAGCACACATGCTTATTACCAAGAGATTATAATTTATCTTAGACCTTATTTTTGATGTAGTACATTTTATGGGTTCAAATTAATGAATAAACGACAATCATAATATCACAAAAGTAGACTCACTACCTAAAAACCATGTAGTTCTGGCTATTCATCATTCCCAACCCAAATCAATGGAAATTATCAAGCTTGTAATTGTTCAATTTTTATTAGTACATCCTTGCAGTACATAAGTATTACATTCATGGTGGGGAAATACTATATATACATAACACATTTTAATTCCATTTTTTCTCTTTCCCCTATGCTCTTTCTGTGGCACTATCAGATTTATATAAGTTCTTATTAAATTAATTATAATTCATACAGAATAGCAAGTAGGCCAATAGTTTTTATATATAGGAAACACTTAAAACAATCATTCTGAGTTAATTACACTATTAGGTACATTGTCCATTGCTAGAGTACAATAACTTTCTCATTCTCTTATTTAGTACAGGCATAGTTTTACCTTTCTTATAATGTTAGGGAGTTAGAATCATATAAACTTTTCAGACTGGCATCTTTTACTTGACTATATGTGTTTAACGTTGCTTCCCACTTACTTTAGGTCTTGTTGGAATTTTGATTTGGTTTGTTTCTTTTGTACCGCTGATTGTACTCGGGGTGGTACACTTGCCAAGCAAGCAAATTATGACACTGAGCTATCTTTCCAGGCATAGAATGTCTTTTAAGGACTTAAAATTTCAGTGTGTTTATTTTTCCCTTACTAAAAGACATCTTGCTGGCTTGTACATTTTGGCCACTATGACTGAAATTTCTACATGTATTTATGTGCAGGATATCATGGATATACATTCTAATTTATCAAATTATTAAAAAATATAATTGCTGGTATGACTATATTTATTTTTCTTGGAAATACCCAATCATTTTCAAAATAACTATTTCATTTTTTCATATTTACTAGTAAAGAATAAGAGTTCTTTTTATGTCACACTTTTACCCAAGATAAGGTATTCTCAGTGCTTTGAATTTGTGTCATTCTAATTTGCAGTAACTTCTTATTTTTTTGTAACTTGAAAATATTTATTGACAAAAGATATTTAACATTTTTAATATCCTAGTCATTTATACTACAATCAAATACACATAGGAGAAATGTTCCAAAACTCCCAGTGAATATCTGAAAGTATAGTGAACAGTAACACCAACATATATAAGTGCATCTATCTTAGCCCATCAAGATAGCTTAGTGAACTAAGTACATGCTTAGGAAAGGGCAGGGACCAGGATTCGATCCCCAACAACAAATCTTTCAGCAGCCCTTCCCTTGGGTTCACAGAGCTGGCTACATGTTCCAGGCGTCCTGGCTCATGCCTGTAAAGCCAGGCCTGGGGCACTTGAAAACAGAAAGATCACTAGGACTGTGAGTTGCTATTATGGTTTATGTCTATTTGTCGCCAAGAAAGCCTCCGATGAGAGTGTGCCTAAGAGAGAAGACCAAGAGGTGGCAGATCTCCACCCTTTGCAGCCTCAGAATTGCAAAGAAGAGAGGTTTTGCCTTGAGAATAAAGCTGGAGAGACCCAAGTACCAGAACGGTGGCAGCGGTCAAACCAGGTTCCAAAATGGCACTGGCATGAAGAATAAGTTTTTCGGAATCAGGGTCAGAATGCTAAGGGGTCTAGGACCTCAACCCTTTCAGCCAAGAGAGAAGGAAGCCCGGGTACTGCTCCAGCTGGCAGCAACCCTTGGCAGCATCCACATAGACCTATGCAGAATGCGGGAGTTCTGAAGTTAAATAGGCTTCCAACTCGATTTTAGAAGAAGGCCTGGAAGGCCAGACAGTGTGCCCCTGAGAGGGAAGTGTGTAAAGCTGGGTGTGAGAAGCCTGTTCAGTGGAAACCTCAGAAGTTTGGAAAAGCCAGGAATGTGAATCGTGCAAAGAGGGAGCAAAGCTGGCCTAAGAAGGAAGCCATGGAAACTACCACCAAGAGTGCTGTAGCGCCAGAGCCATGTAAGACTTTTGGAGCCCACAACTCAGGAAAGACTGTTTTGGATATTCCAGTTGCAACTATGGGATTTAATGTTTATCCTGCTGAAGTCTGCACATGTGTTAGTCCCAGTGTTTTGTATTGCCCTGTTGTTTGCAAGTTTTCGAATTGTAATGTTTATCTTAGGCCTTTGAATGTTGGATATGTTTACCTTTTCTACTGTACAGGGGCTCGCAGTTAAGTTTGCCTTGGATCTTAGTGGAGACTTGGGATTTTTATTTTTCAGCAATGCTGAAACTGTTTGGACATTGACAGCTTTTCCAGATAGACTAAAATGTCTTTTGCCAAAATGATTTGTTTGACACATTGCGGGTCCAGGGGCAGAATGTTATGGTTTATGTCTAGTTGTCTCCCAAAGCCTCATGCAGTCATTGGCTGGAGCTTCTATAGATTGAGACTTGACTCATGAGTCACTGGGATTATGTGTTTTAGTACTGATCTAGAATTTGAGACTTGATCCATGATCCCTAGGATTATGTGTTTTAAGTACTTCTGGAATTGTGGGTATAGTCTAAGGTGGAGAGCCTGAATGTAATATAAAGAGAGACAGACAGAGCCAGAGGGACACACTAAAGCTGTTGCTCTCTGCTCTTCTGGTTGGTCCGTTGCCTCTGTCACTATTTTGTTGCTATTCTGCCACCATGAACTGGATGTGCTCTGCCCTGTTCCACTCAGCCTTGGGCCAGCCGAATATGGACTGATACCTCCACAAACTGTGAGCTTAATAAACCTTCCATTTGTTCATTTTGTGTGTTTGGTATTTGTCCCAGAAACAAGTGAAAAGTAACTAAGGCAGTTGCATAGTGAGACCCTGTACCATATACATAAAAAATAAATAAAAGTAAATGCATATATCTTGCCTCAAACACATACTTCTAATAGTTTAATTTGTAAATTAGTCACAGTGAGAAATTAAATGCATTAACCAATAAATGAAATAATTATGTTCAAATACAGTAATAGTATAATAATGTATATTAAGTAGTATATAAAATTTCTAGACCTTCCAGTGCATGTTGTAACTGCACATGACCACAAAAGTAGGGTGACAAACATTGGGTATAGGACTATACTGTATCTTATTTTCCAACTTCCCTATTTTTAACTCCCCCCACCATTTTTCGTATGTTTGCTTGTCTTCTTGTTGTATCTTAAGAATACATTATGTATGTTGAATAACATTATCTGCCAATATTTTCTTTTGAGCACGATTTTTCACTTTCATGGCATTTTCTTTTATAAAATGAAAATATTGATTTCAAAATTTCTTTGAAGTCACAAGTATTTCTTTGAAATCAGTGCTTTTGTCATATCTAAATATTCATGATATTTAAGGTTATCTAGCACTTTTCTTATGATTGCTTGTAGGACTTCTACTCTTTCATGTTTTTCACTTAGGTTTATGATTAATTTGAGCAAATTTTTGTAATAGGTGAGAAACTTCTCCTTGAATTTTTTTTCATTTCATATGAGTGTCCTTAATTTCAAGACCTGCAGGGCATGGTGGCACACACCTGTAATCCCAGCACTCGGGAGGCTGGGGCAGGAGGATCGCTGTGAGTTCGAGACCAGCCTGGGCTACAAAAGTGAGCTCAAGACCAGCCTGAACCGCATAGTAAGACCCTGTCTCAAAAAGACAAAAAAAAAAAAAATTCAACACCATTTGCATAACAGTCTTTATTTTGTTCATTATATTACTTCTGTTCCTTTGTCAAAGATAAGTTGACTTTATTAATGGGTCCTTATTTCTGGATTATTACATTGGTTCTGTCCATTTGGGGATATTTTCATGAATACCAGTGTCTTAAAACTTTTTGTTATATTGTATGTGATTACTGTCAATATGTGGCTTTTCTCCTCTCTTTCAGTACAATTATCTATTCTGCTTCTTTTGCCTCTTTGAATAAGCATGAAGATCACTATTAATAATTGTAAACTAGGGCTGGTCAGATAGCCCACTGGGAAACTGAGAGGGTGAATGAGACTGGGTGTGGTGGTGTACGTCTGTAATCCCATTGATTGGGAGGCTGAAAACAGGAGGAGCACAACAAATTTGATCTATGTAGTGAGACCCTGCAGACCTTGTACTAAATACATAAAAAAAGTAAAAAAAATGAAATAAATACTTGTAAGATAATTTGCAGAGACTTGCTTTGAATCAATAGATCAAGTTACAAATGCTGATAAACTGACAATAATTAGGGCTTTTTAGGAAATATATCTCCATTTATTAGTTCTTTAAACTTTTGGAGTTTTCTTCTTTTGCATCTTGCACATAATTTTTAGATTTACACATAAGTACGTTCTTTGGGGAGATGCTAAAAGAAGTGCACTTTGATTTGTTTCCACTTACTCATCATTGATGTATAGGCAAATGAAAGAGGTTTGCATATGAACCTGTATCCTGCAAAGTGGTTATAACCACTCATTAGTTCCATGAGGTTTCTTTGTTTGTTTTGTATTTTCTTTTGGATTTACCACATACACAAGCCTGTTACCTGGGAACAGAAGCTTCCATCGTGTGTTTAAAAACTAAGCAGAATGTGCACTCTAGAGTGATGTGCAAATATATTTTCTTCTCTGCACCCATAATAATAAAGGTCTCGCAGGGCCTCAGACTCTGGAATCAGGCATTTTTGTGTGGGTGTGGAAGTGAGATTGTGCACTGCATCAGTTCTGGGATTAGAAGGAACCTGGGGCACACCTTCCCTCCTGTTGAGACTGTTTGAGCTGTTGTTGTTGTGTGACTGAGATGTGACCCAGCTTAGCATGTGTCCATACGGTCAAGAGTTTACCTTTAACAACTGTACCCTAATTCTAGCCAGTAAAGGGTGGAACAAGAGCCGATACATAGAATTTGTCCTGTAATTTTTGGCTTGTCAGGTAAAACCTAGCAGCACCCTTACCTATGCCTGCCAGCTAAAGGAGCCTCTGGACCTCTGGTGGAACAGCAAGATACACAGACTCAGTCTTGGAATTCTGTTCAGACTAGCATAACCTGTGTCTGCTTGTAATGATGTTGATTCATAATATACACTAGCAATTGGTAGCTAACAGCAAGATGGACCTTCAGCCCAACTGAGTGGATTTTAAATATTGGAAGATTGTGGATGAAAGATATAGTACAGCTTTGTGGCACTGTGGCAATAGGTATGTCACTGTAGCCTGGAACCAGTTTAACCACATTCATTCTGTCCAGAGCAAGTCAACAATCCACTAAGAGATGGACAGGCTTTTCTCATTTAATCCTTGAGGTGGTAAACAATGCAAATTTATAGTCTCTCTGAAGAATAAATAACATCTCATAAGTGAGGACTCCAGATTCCCAAACTTCTATTTGACAAATATTTTCCTATATATAATTGTCAAAAATATTTCTATTTAATAGGGAACATTGTTGAACACTATAGTCTTAAAGAAGAGGATAGTTTTCTAGTTTTCAATATATATATATATATATATATATATATATATATATATATATATATATTCCAGGAGTTAGATAGCCTTGTATGTAACTTGGTCTTTCTTGTGTTTCAAATTAAGTTTATAAGGAGGTAATGCATTTGCTACCTAAAATGTTATTAAATATCATTAGACATAGAAAATAAAATTTTACTACCATTGTTATTAATATCAACTCAGAAGTATTAGATTTACTGCTAGCCCCTCTAAACAGTGGTCATGGTCTAAAGCTAAGTGTATTGACTGAACTAGTCATGTTTTCTCCATGCTAGCTGCTTAAGTAATATTGTGAAAAGTATAAGAAAATATTTAATATAAAGGAAAGGAGTAACAGAAAATTAAGACCAACAAAACAGTACAACTTCAGAGAGTAGTCAAGATATGTGTTATTCACGTAATAAAGGAAAAGTTCAGTTTTCAGAACAGAGTCAGAAAACAATTAGTCTCACCTCTGATGGCACACAGATTGAAAAGCAGAAAACTTCTGTAATGAATTAAGCTGTCTCTTAATTCATTGAGTTGTTATACACAGAGAGAATACAACACATTCACTTAGGTGTGTATTACTAATAACAGAATCCGTGTTACATTAGTTTACAATAATAATAACTTCATGGTAGTTATCCATTAACCCAGCTGCTGCATTCATTCTGCATGAGAATTCTCCAGAAACATTTATATTTTTTTTCCTAAAAACAACTAACACAAATGAGTAAAGAATCTTTAGGTATGTGCATATTAATAGGAAATTTTTGTAAAGCAACCTCTCAAATTAAAGTGTGCAATGCTAACATTTTTAAACTTATATCTTGAAAAAGTGTGCACTTGCTCTTAGGGCTCTCAGGAAAAAGTCAAGTGATGATAACATTTACAGTGAGTGGTTGAAAGTTCAGACACTACTCAAGACTGTCGGGGTTTAAATCTTCATTTTGCCACTTAGTACATGACCTCCATCCCTCATTATGTAAGAATGGAGGTAGTAAAAGCATTAGACCCATAAAGATGGTCGTGTAGGTTATATTACATTAAACATGAGAAGTGCTTGATATTTAATAAATGTTAAACAAATGTTAAACATAATTATTTGAAAATGTTAGATATGATTGATATGAATGTTATTCAGTGTGAATTAATACAATCCAAAACATTTACAGTTTTAAAATGTATTGGATTTTGGTTTACTGCAGTGAAATTGTTTCTGTTCTTTGAAAACGTAAAATGGCTTAAAACGAAAATAACAATAAAATTAAAGTAAGCACATCCACCACGTGTAGAATCTTAATTGAGATAAAAGTCTACCTCTGAGCTCTAATGAAAACTCCAATGGGCTGACTTAGGGCATTATTGTGGATTTTTCTATTCATGTGGATATGCTGTATAGTAGGAATTAAAGATCCAAACTGTCAATGACCAAATGTATATTCTTGTAATTGTCAAACTAAATATCATTTTCAGGTGAATTTCATTAACCTGAGGTTACATTTTGTTGCAGCCAGAGTTGGGACTAGAACTGCACCTCTTCCCTGAGTTACTAGCTGTGTTTCTTATAGTTCTTTTTTTTTTTTGACAGTCAATCTTTTATTAGACATCTAATTTATACATTCCACATATGCTTTTAAAGCTTCAGTTGACAGTGCATAAGAAAATAAACATTTTGAAGGTTCTTGAGACCAATATCTGATTCATCCTGTGTACATAAGTGTATGGTTTTGCTATTGATGTTTTCTGCTTTGTCTGCTTCCAATCACTTCATTGTTTAATCCATAACACATTCAGCTGTGTTATGCCCTTAAGTTCTTGTTTTCTTCTTTAAAGTACTTATATTAGGGAGACTATACGATATTTACACAT
>PVJA010030882.1:0-25391 GCA_004027025.1 Myocastor coypus
GGGGGGAAAAGAAAAAAAAAAGTAATGTGGATTTAGAAAGGTTAATGTTTAGTTGTTTGATCAATCTTATATACCTATATGTATTAATCTAAACTGATCCGATGATGAAAATATGTAATATAACCATTGTTAAATTTAAATAATAAAAGAATTGGAAAAAAATAAAATAAGTTTAAGAAAACAAGAAAAAAAAAAAAAAAGAACAGATTGAGGGAACATTTTAGTCATATCTTATTTTATGGTACAGTAACCACTGAAGCCTTCCTATTTCAGAACTGATAAATTTTTATCAAATTGTTTACCAGGGATCCTGATGTCATTGCCCAATGTGAACTTTTCTTTTAAGTACAATATTTAACACCTTCTACAGTCATCCTAACCAATTAAAACAGTTTCTGCCTGCATACTTCAAACTTCAAAGTCAAAAAAGATGCAATAAATAGTTAATGATTTGTATTTTGATATAACGTATCAACTCAGTTTTTGATATTTTTTGTTTTTCTCCTAATATACATTATTAGTGATAATCGATTCATATCTAATTTATACAGGATTAAAATAAATCTATATTTTAATATTCTTAAAATATCACTTACATATTTGATGTTTAGTAAGTACCTGTTATGGTTGTGTCTAGTTGTTCACCTAATGCTTCATGTAGTCATGGAAGCAGGCTTAGAGTCTGTAATTAACCCACGATCAAACGCTAGGATTATGGTTTTGAGTGTTACCTCTGTCTTACTGTAGGTAATATGTGTAAAACGTGGGGAGGGGAAAGATTTGCAAACTTCCTCCACTATTGGTCCTCCCTTTGGTCTTTGCTGTTTTTCGCCATGATGAGCAGCTGCTTGTGCCATCGGCCTGGGAGTCAGCCAAGTATGGATTGAAACCTCCACTAACTGTCAGCTAAATAAGGTTTTCCTTCCTTAATTTTAGCTTTTGGGTGTTTTTCTCCTGGCTTAGTTTTTCTTCTCTCATTGCTGAGACAAACATCCAACACTCAAAATGAGGAAAGGAAAGCTTTATTTAGCTCACAGTTACTGGAGGTTTCAGTCCATAATCAGCTGGCTCCAAAGCAGACAGGCACATGGCAGAAGGCAGCCTTCGATGGTGGCAGGCAGAGAGCAAGAGCACTGGGAAAGAGCTAGCAGCTGCTTAACCAGCTAGCTTCTCTTCCTACCTTACAATGAAATTCAAATTACCTGCCCTAGGGAAGGGGCAGCACCCATTTCCACAATAATCAATTACAAATTCTAGAAGCCATCTCATGACTTCATGAGGCTTTGGGGGAACACTTATACACAAACCATAACATCTCCCAGGAATGAGCAAAAGTAACTGAGATAGAATTTGGTACTATAAGTGAGGTGGTTGCTGTGAATATGCCTGACCACATCATACAAGAGCATTTGGGAATGGCTTATGGGAAGAGAATAGGAAAATTTTGCAAATGTCACCTGAAATAGAAGCACTAGAATGCCTTTAGCAATTCTGTATAGGAGATGCTGGTCAGAGCTATGAAAGCCAGAAGGCTGATAGACAGATGGGGAGACAGCTCAGCAGTCTAAACACCTCCTCAACAAGTTTAAGTACCCAGGTTTGAATCCTGCTACCACATGTTGTGCGGGTACTGGGGCCTCAGGCATGACATGCCAGCCACTAAACCTGGACATGGTGGTGCATACTTGTCAATCCAGAGCCAGAGAAACTGAGATAGGAGGATCACTATGAGTCCAAGCAATGTAGCAAGACACTGTACTAAATAAATAAAAGATGTTTTAAAAAAATTGTAGAGAAGACTGGTAAAAATCGTGCCTATAAATAGCAGACTGGAGATGTTTCTTCTGGACAAAAGGACTAAATTGGTTGTCAGTCTCCACAAAATGTATGTTGTTGATTTCCAGAAAGCTTTCTGCATTTTGCTCATGTTCAGAGACTTTGCCTGAGACTGCGATTAAATGCAACAGACTGACTAATTTGACAAAAGAAATTTCAAAGCAGTTAAATGTTGAGACAGTGGCATGCCTATCACTGGGGGATTTTGAGAATCAAACGCACAGAGCCCACCAGGATGGATTAAAATGTTCTGAGTTTGGCCAGAAAGGAAGCTCCATAAAGCTCTGGGCTACAAATATAGAGCTGAGATCTCCACTGTGGAGAAGAAACAGAATGAAAAAGATGGCCTATAGGCATCACAACAAGCAGCAAGTCTTCACACTTTGCAGCCTCAAAAGTGCAAAAGTAAAAGATTGTGCTTTGCAGAAATATCCACAGATTTCCATGTTCCCAAATGTCAGCAGCATTGAGAATTTATTCCTCAGAATCAGATTCAGAGTTCTCAGTGATCCAGGCACGCAACTCTATAGGGAAGAGAGAAATAAGCCTGGCCAGTGCTTCAACTGGCAGCAAACCCTGACATCATCCATGTGGTGCTGGTGTTAGTTGGTCACAGAGCTAGGGAACTTTAAGGTTCAGAGAACTTTAACCTAGATTTCAGAAGATTTAAGAGGCCAGGTAGTGTGCCCCAGGGAGGGAAATCTGTGAAATTGCGAGAGAAAATCCTAATCTACAGTGGAAATCCTAGGAGCTCACAAAAGCCAGGAACTTGGATCATCTGCAGAAAGTTAAAAGGGGGAGCAAAGCCAGCCTAAGAGAGAAGCCGTGGGATCTACAACCAGCAGAAGTGCCACAGAGGTAGAGGGGAGTCACATGGAGCTTACAGTTTGACACAGAATACTACAGAAGCTCTACCTGGAACTACAGAACTTAATGTTTACCCTTCTGGATTTTGGATTTGCTTTAGCTCTAGTACTTTGTATCCTACTGTTTGTACCTTTTAGGATGGTAGAATTTATCGTGTGTCATGAAGTGAAGTGTTTAACGTTTCAGTTATATAGGTGCTCACAGATACAAGTTTGCCTTAGTCCTTGGAAAAAACATTGGCCTTTGATTTTTAAACAATGCTGAAGCAGTTAGGAGTTTAGAAAGTCTTAGAGATGGACAAAAATGCCTTTTAAATAAAGGGATGTGCATGAGTCTTTTGGGATCCAGGAACAGGATATTATCATTTGGGTCTAATTGTCCCCTCAAAGCCTCTTGCGGTCACTGGGGCAGACTTCTAGAGTTTGTGATTAATTCATGATCCAATGGTATGATTATGGGTATGAGTGCTACAGCAGCCCTGGTGTGTGTAATTTCCCTACAATATAAAGAATTGAGAGAGACTTGCTAGGGGCTGTACCTGCTCCTTCTCCCTTTCCTCTTTGCTGTCTTCCACCACTATGAACTGCTGTCATTTCCCACATGGCACTCTGCCTTGGAGCCAGCCAAGTATGGAATGAAACCTTATTAACTATGAGCTAAATATACCTTTCCTTCCTTAATTTTTGATGTCAGGTATGTTGTTCCTAAAATGAGAGAAAAGCAAACGAGACACTATATAACCTCTATAATATACAAAATTATTTTGCTCAACATATTTAATCAGAAAGTGAGTTAATGCATCTGTTTGTTACAGCAGAGTGCATCAGATACACTGGAGAATCTGTACAAGAAGTGAGGGATTTCAAGGGTACAGTTCAAATGAACAATTAAGAGGACATTTCTTGAAGATCATGAGATCTGCTCAGGCAAGTGTATGCAACAAAAACAATGCACAAAGAGAGAAGTGGTGCCAGAACAACAGGAAAGTAAAATGATGCACACAGATAAATCACACATTGAGAATTTTAAAGACATGAACTCCAGCCTGGGTGTCTCACACTAAGTCTTTGGTATGACTGACAGTAATGATTGACAGAGCGCTAAGTAACTTTTGGAGATTTATTATTTCTAACTTTTAAAATTTTTATTAGTCCATGCTTACAGTACACATAGGTTAAAATCATCTTCAGTACTGGGTATGAGTACATTCAACACTTTGCTTCTCTTTAAAATCACCTTCACCTTCATTCCTTTTACCAATCTCCTCTATTTCCCCTATCCTGATTTTCAGTCTTGTTGATATTAACCTTAACTCATGCTATGGTATATAATTGAGGTCATTAAGTTCCGATACATAGTGTATTTTTATTCTACTTATTGCACCTTTTCCTACCCTTCTCCTCTTGCCCTTTGTTTCTTGGGTCCCTTTCCTACTGCTAGAGACTTATCTATCTGTCCTTGATTACAGTCTTTGTTTTATTTCCCCTCACTCAAATGAGAGTTATCATGTGGTATTTAAGCTTGTATGTCTAATTTACTTCATTCAGCATTATACTTACCTGGTTCTTCTATTTCCATATGAATGTCTGCAATTTAGCATTCTTTGTTCCCAAGCATTATTCCGTTATACTTACATACCAGTTTCTTTATCTGGTTATCCTTCTTTGAGTACACAGGTTGCAACCAGAACTTAGCTATTACAAATTGCACTGCTATGAATATTGGAATGTTTCTATCACTGTAGCATAATATTTGAAGTTATTTGGAGATAACTAGAGAAAGGACGGCTAGATCATATGAAAGGTCTAATTTTACTTTTATAAGGAAAATTACATACTAATTTCTGTAATGTTCATATGAGTTTACATTCACACCAAAAGTGTAGAAGGGTTCCTTTCTTCAAACAGTCACACCAGAATTTTTTGTTGTTTGATTTCTAAATGACTGCGCTTCTTTTTGGAATCAGGTTAAATAAATGGTGGTTTTACATGTGGTTCCCTAGTTGGCAGAAATATCGAACGTTTTTTCACATATTCATTGATCATGTGTACTTCTAAATCCATGAGGTGTCTGTTCATTCCTTTTGCTCATATTTTTACTGGATTTTAATTTTAGGTGGTTTAAGATTTTTCCATTATTTATATATTCTGTATGTTAGTCTGTTATCAGAGGAGTAGTGCGCACACATTTGTTCACATTTTATGCATCGTCTTTTCATTCTAGTAACTGTTTCCCTAGATATAAGTAAGCATCAGAAACACCTGTCTTGAAATCACAAAGTTCTGAATTCTATTTGTAGAATGAAAAAATTAAAATTTTATGGGTTAGATGTATGAAAGTTTTCAGTCTGATATTACCTTTTTTGGTGATTTTTGCTATTATTTGTTTTGTAGTTGAACTTTTGTTTATACTGTCATTTTCTGCACCTATTTTTCAAGTGTTTTACTTTCTTTTAGAGTGGTTTTGATATTTCTATTCTAATGTATGTGTCTTAGTTCATTTTTATTTTATCTATTAATTAATTTTAATGATAAAATAGCAATGAAACAGTTTCAAAAAAGTTAGTAGAATGGTTGCAATAATTAATACAATGCATATTGTTGTCTTCATATTAGTTGTTCAGAGAACAAGATGCAGACCCGATATCTTATCTAAAGATAAAAGATAAAAGGATTGGAAATCTGACTCAAGCCATATAGCTGAAAGTATCTGGGTATGTTCATATAGTCTATTTTGTTATATTGATTTCAGGGTCTGTTTTGCTGTCGTACTATGCTGCTTTTTATCACTATTGCTTTGTAGCATAATTTAAGGTGAGGTGCTGTAAAAACCTCATGCTTTGTTCTTGTTGCTGAAAATTTCTTCTGGTATCCTGGGTCTCTTCAATTTCTGTACAAATTTTAAACTTATTTTGTCTTGCTGTATGAATATATTGTTGATGTTTAGATTGATATTACCTTACATCTGCATAAGAAATTTAAGATAACAGTTTGATATTCTTTTCTGCTTTTTCCAGGTGCAGGAACATCTTTTTAATTTATGATGTTCTCTTAAAACACCTTTTTCATAGTAGTGTAGATTTGTTTGCAGAAGTCTTTTGGTTCCTTACATAGGTTAATTCTTAGTGTAATGGTATGTGTCTAGGTATCACCAGAGACTTATGCAGTTATGGGACATGACTCTAGAGTTTGTGATTAATTTATGATCCAAGGCTGTAATTATGAGTGTAAGTGCTGCACCCACACTGGGGCAGATAACCTGAAGATGATATAAAGTGGACAGAGACTTCCTCTTTGTTGCCACTACTACTCCCATTTTCTCTTGTTGTTTTGCTCTTTTCTGATGTGATGATCTGCTGTGCTCCTCCACATGCCACTCAGCCTTGGAGGCAGCAGAGAATGGGCTGAAACATCCAGTAACTGTTAGCTAAATAATCCTTTCCTTCTTTTTGGGTGCTGGGTATTTGTCCCAGCAATGAGAGAGGAGTACCTGAGACACTTAGATATTTCATTTTCCTTGAAATTACTTTCCCTGTCCCATGTTTCAGTCTGACTTTAATTACATGTATGAGATGCATGCATGTTAGAGACCTTAATATGTTCGACTGGGTAAATGTGATGAAAGTCTAGCGGCCATTCATCACCTCTGACCTAGAGCTTCAAGTATCTGTTCAGGTACTGTTGATGTTATTATCTATCTCTCCTGGGACAACGGAAAGATCATTGCCTCAAGGGGTTTTCCAAAGGCAAGTTGGTGAAGGGAAGTGATTTCCTAAGCCAAATTATTCTAAATGCAGTATATTTAACCTCTAATTCCTTTTTTGAGTAATTAGGTTTATTTTTTGTTATTTTTTTCAGTATTTAGGACAGGGTCTGTAGTGTCTCACTACACAGATTGGACTCACAGTGCTTCTCCTGTTTTCAGTCTCCCAGGCGCTGGGATTACAAGCATGCGCCACCATGCCCAGTCTCAGTCCCACTATCAGTGCACTCCAGGGGTGAGGCTGTAGCAGCACGCCAGGGTTTGAAACCTGTTCACTGAGCTCTGCCGAAGCAGGTGCTTTAGTGTGCTTGACCTATCTGGCTGGCCTATTTTCACTTCTTTTGAGAGTTACAATATTATGAAATTATATACTGGATTTATGAAATGCATTAAGTAATTATTAATCCAATTTCTTTTTTCAGGTATTTTTGAGACAGGGTCTCACTATGCAGTTCAGACTGACCTTCAATTCACTTTTGTAGCGAAGGTTAATCTCAAACTTATATCGTTCCTCCTGCCTCAGCCTCCTAAGTGCTACTATTACCAGCATGTGCCTCCACCCCTGATTTGCAGTCCAATTTGTAAGCATGACCTGCTCTTGATAAATAAATGCATGTTGATTGAGAAAACAGATACAAGATTTCAAAGGATATATTACACATTAAAAACAATATTGTGTAAATATAAAGACTCAATTTTATTTCTCAAACATGGGAATTACTTGCTTAATATAGAATGGTGTGTTAGTTTGGAATACTCAATCTGATATTTTATGTATTTAGTACAGAGTCTATACGGTCTCACTCTGTCGACTGCACTTATGCTACTTCTCCTGTTTTCCACCCCCAAGCACTGGGATTACAGGTGTTCACGACTGCACAGTCTCAGTCTCCCGCTCAGCATGCCTATGGGGCAGGCCTGCATTTGTGACATGCCTAAACAGGCGCTTTAGTCTGCTGAGCTATATGGCCATCCCTTATTTGACTTAACCACTTGCATTGATAAAAGCAAGTAAGTATTCCTTCTAATACAAGTCTAGGTTGTCACATAAAGACATTGTATAACACTCACAAGAGTCTTATTTTGTATTTTATTATTATGTGAAAGAATTATATCTTACTGTAAATTGTGCAGACTTTCTGTACAATCTCATATTTACCGTTTTTTAAAAAATACTTAAAGGTTTGGTCTTAGAATATCTGACATATTCAAATTGAATATCTTCAACAGTTAGTTTGACAATATGATGAAGAGAAAAAGTCTCCCATAGGAGCAGAAATAAATTTAATCAATCTCACTATAAAAGTGTAGCTTACTTTCTATTGGAGAAAGTAGAATTGAAAAATGTAACCCATTTAATTTTTTAATGGTTTATTTATTGGATATGAATAATGAATTAGGATTCAATGAAATCTATTTCGCTGAACAAATATACTAAAACATTCTGATCAACTCTAATGTTTGTGATAAAAATCAACTACTTAGAAATTTAGTTCATTCCAATTCCTGAACTGAGAGTTATCAAATACTGAATAATAATAACTTTGTTCTTCCACTGAGTGGTATTTGTTCTGATTCCATAGCTCTGTAGCAGATGTCACTTTTTTCTGGGCTGACGAAAAACATGTATGAACATACTGAAAATAAGTGTGAAGACAAATTATATTTACTTAGGTTCTTCAGTGCTTCAGATTTGCTGCAATATCATCTATAGTTTTATATCTAAATTCTAGGCATGAAAAAGAAGGAGTTCCTTAAGAGCAGCCTGATTTCAACAGCCATGTTTCTTTATTTGGTGAAATATATTGTTTAAAAATAGTAAAAAAAAAATAATAAAAAATAAAAAAAAAACTAGCCGGGCATGGTGGCTCACGCCTGTAATCCCAGCACTTGGGAGGCTGAGGCAGGAGGATTGGTGCGAGTTCGAGACCACCCTGGGCTACAAAAGTGAGCGCAGGACCAGCCTCAACTGCATAGCGAGACCCTGTCTCAAAAAGACAAAAAAAAAAAAAGTTACTTAAATTTTGAACTTAAAGTTTATGTGAAAATATAGAGATGGACTGAAGTTATTCACAAAATGAAAAAGAAAAAAATTCTGTCAGGTTCCTGAAATAGCTATATGAAACATGTCTGAAAAAAAATTATGTCACAAACGCTTTCTAAATTCGTTTCTTTTTTTCTCTCTAAAAGATCATCTAAAGAATCATTCTAAATGCAATTTCTGCATCTTAGTTTAAATATAAGTATGGAAACTGGAATTTGTATAACAATTTATATGAAGGTCGTCTCAAATATTTTGAAGTAATGTCATATTTTCAACAAATATATACACTTTCTGCAACCCTACAATATTTTGGAAATACAATTTTGTTCAACTTATGAAAACTCAGAAAATCCATTTAAACAGATAAGTATTTGCAAATAGATATAAGAAAATAATTTAAAAATCTGCAATGTTTCACATAAAATTTTGTTTCTCTAGTTTATTTGCTTCATAAGTGATTACAGAAGTATTTTATTTCATTTACTTAGTACCAGATCTACAGGGTACACTGTATCTCACTACTTAGAGTGGACTCATAGTGATGCTCCAGTTTTCAGCCTCCCAAGTGCTGGAATTATAGGTGCTCTCCACCACACCCAGTCTCAATCACTGTCTCAGCGTGCCCTGATGGCAGGGCCTGCTGTCAGGCCAGGGAGTGGAACTCTGATCCCTTCACTTTGCATAATCAGGCGCTTTAGTCTGCCGAGTTATCTGGCTGACCCTTACATATGTATTTTTAAGGCATAGAAAGCACTGGAGAAACAACCTTAGTGGAAAAGCTTAATTATGAGGCATAAAAAGCAGAGCGAGATTAGTATGATTAGCTGTAAGAGGCTTACATCAACATCCTCCAATATTGCTAGTTTCACCAATAACAGGAAGCTATTATGGAACATTGGACTATGTATACAACTATATCCTCTCAGTTCAAAGAGAAGAATTTTTTTCTTTCCTTAACAATATCGATTAGAAAATGTATCATGTCTACACCCTGTGCTCTGTATAACTGCTATGAGGACAATATGCAATGTATCAATTATTGTGAATGTAGTATTAACGTGTTTTGAAACTCTCATATTGTTATTTCTTATTAAAAGTAATTTAAAAAAGAAGTACTAACTGAGGGATATTTTATCCTGTTGGATAAAATGTAGCATACATTATAGTACATTAATGTTTATAAGCTACTCATGCACTTAGTAATGAGTAAAAGATCAAATGAATCCATCTAGACATTACAATGAGTAAATTGAACAAAGTAATAGGAAATTTGGAAAGCAAATATTTCAAAATCAGTGAGTAGGCTGTATATATAACATTGACGTATCTCTGAGTAAAATGATTTCAGATTTATGAAAATGTAGGGTCCAGGTAAAAGATGAAAAAAACTATTAGAAAAGTAGGGGCCAAAGAAATAGCTCAGGAGAATAAGCACTTGCCTGGTAAGCACATGGGTCTGAGTTCAATCCCTGGTCCCAGAAAAAAAGAAAATAAAGAATAATAACTTTATATTTTGCTACAAAAATCTGCTACAAATTTGACGTCCCATATTAAGCTTCTTTAAAGGTTTTTCTAAGGCATCTATCTCATGACCTTTCTGATTCTCTCTTTATAAACATCCATCTTTCACTGTTCTTTCTATATTCCTATCTGTGTAGGTTTCAGTCATAGTTGTGATCTCACTGTATAGCAAAGGCTGGCTTAAGATTTGCAGTTATTTTCCTGGTCCATGTTCTCAAGTGTTGGCTTGACAGGAATACAACATAACATGGGGATTTAGTAATTCAGTTTTGATTTATTTATTTTTTATGTATTCAGTACAAGGTCTATAGGGTTTCATTACACAGATCAGATTTATAGCGATCCTCCTGTTTTTATCCTTGCAAAGTGCTGCGATTACAGGCATGCACCACCATGCCCAGTCTCAAACATCATCTCAGAGCACCCTAGGGGACAGAACCAGCCTGGATGGAAGCTGGGTTCCTGAGTCTGCCTAAGTGGGTAATTTAGTCTGTTAAGCTATCTGGGTGGCCCTAGTATTGCCGTTTTAATGAAAATAGTGATATAAATTTATTTTATTAAAATAATATTTGTAAAATAACTAATGGCAATTTCAAATAAAAATCTGTTTACAAGTTTGTACTTCATTCAAATACTTATATGTTTGGCTATAAGCACACAATTTTTCCATACTTCTTAAAAGATGATTATACCAATTTTCTTAAATATATTTACTTGAGAAAAGTCAAAGTGACTGAATTAGAGTGTGTTTCCTCTAAGGACAGTATATCTACAAAATTTTTCTTACTGTTATATTGTACCTATTTTTTATACCATTGTTCAATTCATGTTATTAATTTTCCAACTCTCAGATAAAAATAATCTTTCAGACAGATTTCTTGTTGCAGTGTCAAATGTTATTTCTTTCTTCACTTTAAGTTGAAGCCAAATATGCATGTTGAAGAAATTCTCTAAATACATACCTGTTCACTAGAGATTTTATTTTTAGCAATAATTTTTGTGTAGTATCACTTAACTTTTATTTTGTCAGTTTAATTAGCTTAATTGCAAAGTCAACAGAAAAATATGTTAGGAAAGAATTTCTTCAATTTTCCATGAGTGTCACAGATAGAAAATATTCTGATTGACTAGATACTCCATGAACACTTCAAAGTGTACCATATAAGAAAAACTGTAATAAAACGTAATTGATACATACAACAATTTTTCAACAAAAGCTATGTAAATAAATTTACTATGAGTCTGGCCACACAGTGACTTCTGTTTCACTGCTGGAACTATCTACTAAATTCTCCTCCACTAAATCAATGAAGTGAGAGACTAAGACAAGCTCCTGCACTGCAAAAGAGAAGGGAGAGGACATCATGCAGTACTCTGTTAAAGGTATAAACTGCTTCATTTAAATACTTTCCCCTTTGAATTAAATTTGAGAGTGTTAAATAAAAACATATAGAATTTCCTGGGCTTAAATGAGTGTGTATAGTTGTTATGAGGCCGAGTTACTTATATTTGCAACTGTCATAATGGCAAATATTACTTTCTTTTATGTTTTTTACTTCCAGAAAGAAATGTAAAAGTATCCATTCTGGATATAATTGAGGTTATAATGAACACATACTATTTTTTTCATGGTATTCACTTCTCTCTACTTTCTAATTTGTCTTCATGGTTTTCATCCACTTCTTTCCTTTTTTCAAAATATAAGTATAATTAATGTGCAAGATTTTGATCAATTGATTGATTGACTTAGTATATATCAACTCTATTCATTTATTATTACTATGACTGTAATGAAGAATTTCAGGCATTATCAAGAAGATCAAAGATATTATCTTTTGATTCAACAATTTCACTTGAGAATTGGTGATAGAAGGCTACCATAACATAGCTAAAACTACATACAACCAGCAAACAAATTTGTAAATCAAACTGAGATAATTGCTTCTTGTTTATCTGGGAATTATAATGGAGACTAGTATTAACTATGGAGGATTTTTCATTTTTGTCTAATTTCAGCCCCACAACAGTATACTATAGAACCTAAGGGCTTATGTCAATATTTATAAGGAAAGATTTCGAATATCTGATAATTCTGGAAATTTGAGTTATTCATAAGGAAAATTACTGTGGTATTTTCAGATATTCAACATCAGTATAACTAATACGTTATGGTGCATGTTTTTATAAAATTTTCTCCATATACAATAGTAGTCAATATGTTTTGGGGAAATATCCAAGAATCCATATATGTTTATTTTTTTACTACAAAACATTACACCAAGTCTGTCTTGAATGTCTTTGATTCTCTCACTTTGATCAATTGACCACTCATCAATTAAGGGAAAACTGGAGAATGAGTGCTCTGCATGACCTTAGGCATTCTTTGGCCATTTACTTATATCTGGCTTCCCAATTATTCCCTTGGGAAATGTAAATATTTTCTTGGTTACTTACCTATCATTGTTGGGAGAAAATCCCCAACATCCAAAGTTAAAAGAGAAAAGGGTTATTTGGGTTTCAATTTGAGTTTTAGTTCATTATCAGCTGGACTCAAAGCAGAGTGGCATCGCACAGGGGCAACATGTCAAGGTGGCAGAAAATAGCAAAAGCAACAAGAGCCAAAGGGGCAAAAGCAAAGCTCTTTTCACTTCCTATGTGGTATTTAGGCTACCCACCTTGTGGTGGATATGGCACTCACATCATCTCTCTGCCCTCCTCTTGCGTAGGCTCAGGATGTTTACAAACAGAAGATCCATGCCCCCACTGAGTCACTTAGTTAAATTACTAAACTTCTCCAACTGACCAAAAGAACAACAAACTAGAAGAGTAGGGACATGTGCTTTATACACTAGGTCATAGAACTGCTAATTTACTTAGGTAAGTCTTTTAAACTTACATAAGTTGATGCAGTGCATCAAACGTTACAGGATTCTTATTACTCAACTTTAGGAAATTTGAGCAGAAAATTTGCATGATGTAAAACACAGTTAATTTCATTATGTGCTATTTATATCAAATCACCAGATTCTAATCTAAATTATAAAATACAAGAATTGCATTGTAAGACTTTTCGAGCTACCAATCTCTTAAGTGTTATGGTTTGTGACTAGTTGTCCCCCAAAGCCTCATGCAGGTATGGGTGGACTTCTAGGGTTTGTGATTAGTCCATAATTCAGTGCTTGGATTGTGGCTGTGACTTCAAGATTATGGGTGTAAATTTCGCTGAGATTATGCGTGTATGTGCTACACTGGCCTGGGACAGATAGACTGAATGCAATGTAAAGGAGAAAAACTGGCCCTCTGTAACTGTTGTCACTATTGCCCTTTTCCTTTTGTCTTTACTCTTTGCTGTTTTCCACCACCATTAACAGTTACCCTCTGCCTTGGAGCCAACTAAGTATGGACTGAAAGCTACACTAACTGTAAGCTAAATAGTCCTTTCTTTCCTCAACTTTTGCATGAGATATTTTGTCCTAGTAACAAGAAATTGGTAACAGAGACACTAGGCTCTAGCCTAAACTTACTGGAGCTTAGTGCACAGTCGTAATGTGAAATGCATGAACTTTTTAACCAAGCAGTAAAATTGATACTAGTAATAAATTTCTGTTTCACAAAAGAGTAATAATCATATTAAAATAACATACGAAAAGAAATATCACATGTTCTCTAGAACCTGTGTTACATTTATTTCCCGGGAGAGAAGTGTAGCAACAAGACTGTACAGGTGTTAGAATACGCATATTCTGAACTGAATTATGAGTAGGCTTTCTGGAATTAACATGAGGTTGCAGTAGCACTAGCAACATATCATCTTCTAGATCGTTCTAACATATCTTATATATTTTAATGTAGCTATAAAGTGTGTTAGAAAAATTGTCACACTTTCAATTATTTTCATATTTTCAAAAACTGTACAATATAAGATTAGGTATTGTGGGAGCACTGAAAGTTGGTAGACTTGATGCACAAAATTGTCTGATCTCAGATATATTATTAGTGATATGTTAATAATATATTTTCTGTTTTTTTCTAATTTATTATTAGTTTCTTTCTATTTTATTGATTGAATGTATTTTTTTTTCTAAAAATATATTACCAACACTTAGCTTTTCAAATAGATTCAAAAGATTTATTGTGGTTATGCTTATATGTGTCAGCTTGAATCACTTGAGAGGTACCAAATGAAATAATAATGCCTGTCTTACACGTATCTGTGTGAATAACAGAGAGGTGTTCTATATCTGATCACTGGTCACTTCCAACCTGCCACGGTTCCCCTAATACTTTGCTTAGCAATGTAGAACTGAACATGCTTTTCTAACCCGATGCTTTTGAGTTGAAGACAGATAATAATGAACTGAAACGACTAGCAAAATAACCTATTCATCTTATAAAGTGAAAATATTCAATATTGTGAATTAGCAACAATGTTGATCAATACACTAAGTATAGAAAATTGATACCATATATGAGGTCATTTATTTGCCTGTAGTTGATGATGTGGTACAAAAGCCTTTAGTATACAGGCTGGAAGTAAAGAGCTCAGAAAGATGCATTGCTGAGATTAGAAGCCCTAGCATCTTGTAAGCAACAGACAATGAGTGATTCTGATCAGAACTTTGGTGACAATAATGATAAGAATGCTAACAGTAGGGCCAGATACAGGAGGTTACACTTAGGAGCAAGGAAACCATTGGTATTTACAGACCATGCATTTTACATTTTGGTAAACAAACAAAACATCATTCCCTTAAGTTATGATATTTCCATCAATCTGAAGTTAAAAATAGTAGATTAATGTATGTGATAGAATAATGTCGAGGCACCCCAGAATAGAGGCTGTGTCCTGTTTATTGTTGTCTTCTTCTAATGTGGTTCGTAATGAGAATTGGAGGGAAGTCAGAGCAGAGAAAATTTGAGAAAAAATCTTGAATTTTGAGGAAAAAGGAGTTATGTTTGAATTTTAAGTCAAGTGAGGCATGATTGATGTAAAATTAATGCCATTAGGAAGAAATAAAGGTCTTTGAAAAAGGATAAAATGATGACATGAGGTCCTCTAAGAAATTAGAAAGGTAACACTTGTTGACTAGCTCAATGGTTCAGAGCTATACAAATTTCATTAGAGAAGAAAATGATTGGCATCTTAGATCAAGATAGGCTTTCTAGGGAATCAATTACCTGATATGTTTTTTCACTGAACTCATCCCTCAAGGCTCTCATTTTTGCCATAATCCAAATTGGCCAGGTAATTGTTGGTAGGCATAGGCTTCTTCAGTTTGATGCTGATTCTGATATCATGAAGAATGAAAGTCTCAGGGCTGGCCAAATAAGTCCGTGGATTAAAGCGCTTGCAAACAGGCACTAGCCTGGGGTTCGAACCCTGGGCCTACTGTGCCAGCTCCACCCTGACAGTGCACTGAAAGGGCAATTGAGACTGAGCTTGGTGGTGTGCACCTGTAATCCCAGCTCTTGGGAAGCTGTCAGCAGGTGGATCACTATGAGTCCAATCTGGTAGTGAGAACCTGGACACCCCGGAGAGCTTTCCCTAAAATATAAACAAACAAACAAACAAACAAGGAATGAAAGTCACATCAGGGAAGCTTCCAATCAGATTTCAAATGAAAGTCTACAGTGGCAAACAAGAGGTCTCTGAGAGAGCATTATGTAAACATATGCAAATGAAATTAGTGGGACAGTGGACAGTCCAGAACTTTGGAGATATCTGAAATATAGAACATTGGCTTAGAAAAGATGCATGTTAAGAGCGGATGCAATGAGAAAAGGAATAAAGACGGTAGAAGTGTACCACAACAATTTTGTAAATGGGTAAGTTCCTGAATCTCTGTGTAACAATGCACAATTGTTTTTCTTTTCACATTCTATAGGGATTTAAAGTTTACAATATCAATGATTGACTGAAAATACCAGCTTCATGTTATGTCTAAGGTATTTGATATCCAGAAAGATAGTAATGTTAATCTCAAGTGGCCATGTTATAAAGAATAATAAGTGTAATCCCAGCACTCGGGAGGCTAAGGCAGGAGGATTGGTGCGAGTTCGAGACCAGCCTGGGCTACAAAAGTGAGCTCAGGACCAGCCTCAACTGCATAGCGAGATCCTGTCTCAAAAAGACCAAAAAAAAGAGAGAATAATAAGGAATAATATCATTAAGCTTCTCTCCTGAAGGGATAGCGACTTAGCTTGGAAGACCAAATTATTGGAGAAAAAGAAGAGATACAAGAATAGCCAATATTTTGGCTGTAGTCCTTCAAGTTTAGTGAAGTCACAGGACATAAAAGAACCTGTGCTATAACATCCTATAACTCTGGTGTCCCAAATTTTCTGTTGAAAGAAATTATGGAACTACAGACAAAAGGAATCGATGATGTATAGTGTGCCTAAGGAGAGTCATTTAGAGGGAAAACATTCTCTCAGGATTTCTCAGGGAACACAATGGTCAAGCAGTTGCCATGATTCATATAGATGGCTGACACTGAGAAAAGTTCTGAAAACTGCAGTACATGATTTTAGGGTAAATCCTGAGGGGGCCTGACCACCCTTGTCAGGTACAAAAGTTACATTTTTTGCGATATAGATCTTGTTTTATCTTAGCCACCCAGCAGAAAAATCTAATCACAGGTATAAAAATGAAAGCCATATTAATATGCTGAGTTGTAAAAGGCTCAAGTCAATAGCTACCAATAATTCCAGTTAATCTGATAATTCACTACTGGTATGGACTACTGGACCATATATACAGCTACTTTTTCTTGGTTCAATGAGAAAAAACATCTGTACTAATGAGGTATACAAGAGATCTTGTCTGCACATTGTATTCTGAACAACTATGATGAAGACAACAATATGCATTGTATTATTTATTGTAAAAAAATAGAATGAGTGGATTCAGCCTTATATGGATACTATGTGGACATCAGATAATCAGAAACACAATTTCAAATAGTCCATGGTCACTTTTACATAATAAACCCAAAATATAAATTATTATAAAGCAAAGTAAAAATAACGGAAAACACAGAGATATATTTACTGCATAATTGAAGGTGACCAAGGGAGGAAGGACATGAGAGGGAAGGTAAGGAAAGGGATGGCAAAAAAGAAATGATGTGTATAGTTAAAGTTAGCCTTGCAAGGGAAAATATTTAATACATTACACATAATTTATAGGATTATTTCACAATATTCACTGTAAAAGTTTACAGCAAAAGAGTACAGGAAAATATTAATGTACTAAAGATTCAAAGAATCCATCTGAAGGCTAGATCCTACATCAATATCCTGTATGAGTTAAACTAAAAACTTACAGTCTATGGAAATGTTCTGCACAAGTCTATCTGGAGGCTTAGGGACAACAAGCATGTGTCATGAAATTCTCTACCAAGAATATGCATGGGAAAAGCCAAAATGTTAGTGACAGAAGCTAGAGATTCTGCACCAGATGGATGAAGGATCTATGCCAGCAGGCTGAGGGATTTGAAGTAGAAGCAGGAATCAACAGTTAAGGTAAGGAACAGAACTCCCTTGAAAAGAGGCGCAGGTATCCTCAGTGCCTGGGAGGACTCTAACTCCTCCAAAGACATGAACAACCAAATCTCTATCAGGAAAATGAGCATAAAAAGCTTCTCAAGGAGAATCAGCACACCGTCTTTCCCTCCAATTATGCTTTTATGCTGTTAGCAACAATGCTCAAGAGGGACTTCAACCCAAAGAACTGCACAGAATCTTACTGGTTCAGTTCAGCTGATTTTACAAGTTGACATTTAGTTAATCCAATACATGTGTTGTATAATCTCCACAAGATGAAGGTAATCATGAGGTATTGAAAATACAGGTATATTGATAATATTAAAAAATGTGAAAATAAAATGGAAGTGAAATTAAGTCTACCTAATCTTTGTAGAATACACATTTCACCAACACATGACCCAGATGCTAGACATACTGCCACAAACCTTATAATATTTTAGGTGGAACTATTGGTATTATATTTGTTTCAAGACTGCTTTAAAGAGATTTATCTTAGAGTCAAATCGGTAAGTGGAGCCGGGCATGGTGGCGCATGCCTGCAATCCCAGCACTTGGAAGGCTGAGAATGGAGGATCGGTGCGAGTTCAAGACCAGCCTGGGCCACAAAAGTGAGTTCAAGGCCAGCCTGAACTGCATAGTGATACCCTGTCTCAAAAAGACAAAAAAAAATTGGTAGGTGGTTGTATGGGGTGGTTAGATTTCATCATATCATCTTGTTTCACTTGTATCATGCCTAGAGTATGAGTAACGTATATAGACAGAATCATATTTTAGTGGCTTAAATAGGCATGCACTAGGGTGCTACATCCTGTATGTCAGCACTTCCTCTCTGGTATAATTGCTTGCCTCAGAACTAGCTCACAATAGGTTCCAGGCTCGACCTGACCTGCTGCTAGAGAAGCCACACGCCCTCTGTGGGTAAGCAGCCTCCGCCCCTCTGCCCAGCCTCTGCATTCCTGCCGACCCGACCCGTTGCTGGCAAAGCCCAAGCGCTGGCTGGGTCAGGATCCTTGGCCAGCCTTCCCCTTCCCCACCTCCCCTCCCCCCCTTCTTTTTAACCCCTCCAGCCCAAGCTCCAGTACTGAAGCCATCAAATATCTCCTCTCGCAACTGATCTGGTCCACAAGCCTACCAGGACTATTCAATCCCAAAGCTCCACCTACACTTACAGAACAAACCTGTAGGTCTTCACAGCAGCTAGCAGCCCGAGCTCCAACACAGAGTCAGGAACCTCTGTAGAGGAACCAGCTTGGAGTCTCCAGACCAAAGGCCCATAGACACAGCATAATGCCACCAAAGTGCAGAGGTCACTAAGATACAAAATGATAACAACAAGGAGTAGGAGACAATCTCTGGGCCCATGCCCACCCAAACCAACTACAGAAGACACTATCATGGAAGAAAATGGGAATCATACAGATGAAACCTCTGAATTGGTAGCATCTGAGGCAGACACACAAGTGCAGAAAATTATAGAGCAACTGAGATCAGAGATAACATCTGAAGTAAAAGAAGAAATACATGAAGTATAAAAATGGCTGGAGAAACTCATACAGGACATCAGAGCAGAAATAATATCTAAAGTTAACAAAGACATGCCTAAATCAATAGCATCCCAAAAGGGGAAAAACTACACAAAATGAGAAAGGAGAACAGAACAGATATAATCTCTGAATTAAAGAGAGAAAGCATCACCATAATGACAGACGTCAATGCTATTAAAGATGACAGCGATAAAAAATTAGAGGAGAATAGGAAATGATGGACCTCCTGACCTGGCAATATAGGAAAGACATAGATCGCATGAAACAGTTTCAAAGAGATATACAAGAAAATAAAATCTCGATCACAAATTGGCAGAGCTGAATGAACGAAAATGAAGATAGAGTCTCAGATCTTGAAGACACAGCAGTAGCCAGGGAAAGAGTAAGAAAGAATCTTTTAAAAACAACCAGAATGCAGGAAAAAATAATTCAAAATCTACAAGATGATGCAAAAATGAACAACATGAGATTAATGGGAATCAATGACAAAGAAGCAGTCAATACAAATGCTATAAAAAGAATATGGGCAGACGTAATAGCAGAAGATTTCCCAAATATGAGAAAGCAATAAGACATTCCTGTAACTGAAGCCTACAGAACTCTAAATAACATCAACCCAACTAAAAACACATCAAGACATATAATAGTCAAGATACCAGAAATCCAGCTGAAGAATAATATACTAAAAGCTGCTAGAGAAAAGAAACAGATCATATTTAAAGGAAAACCCATCAGAATAACAGCGGATTTCTCTTCACATACCATGAAGTCACGAATTGCATGGAGCAGAGTGCTTCAAGTCCTCCATGAAAACAAATTTCATCCCAGACTATTGTACCCAGAAAAAACTCTCCTTCAAGTATGAGGGAGAAGTGAAACATTTCCATGACAAGGAACAACTAAAGAATTTCACGACATCAAAGCCAGTGCTACATAATATTCTAACAAATATTTTAAAAAGGGTCCAAAATGACCCGAATTCAACAAATGAGAACAGAAAGATCCCAACAAACAGAGTAACCAACAAAGAATAGGAGAAAAAATTGGTAAACACTAGCGAACAGGAGTCATGTCAGCGATAAGTCAAAACATTTCAATTATAACCACCAATGTAAATGGAATTAATTCACCAATTCAAAAAAGTAGACTTGCAGAGTGGATATGGAAACAGAGCCCAACACTATGCTGTATACAAGAAACACTTTTAACCCATAAAGAAACTCATAGGCTTAAAGTTAATGGTTGGAAAATAATGCTACATGCTCCAGCACCTCAAAAAAAAAAAAAAAAAAAAAAAAAAGCAGGGATAGCAATCCTGTTTGCAGACAGTCTAAACTTCAAACCAAGACTGACCAAATGAAATAGAGAAGGCCACTACATACTGCTTAGGGGAAAACTTCATGATGAAGAGGTAACACCCATAAATACGTATGCACCCAACATGGGAGAAGCAAACTATATAAAACAAACATTAATGGACCTAAAAAATGTCATATCCAATAATACAATCTTAACAGGAGACTCAACACTTCCTTATCCGAAGAAGATAGATGAAGCAAACGAAAAATCGGCAAAGAAATGGCAGAACTGAATCACAACTTGAAACAATTGGACTTAGTGGACATACACAGAGTGTTCCACCCAACCACCTCAAAATACACATTTTTCTCAGCTGCACATGGGACATTTTCGAAAATAGATCACATATTAGTCCATAGGTCATGCTTAAGTAGATGCAAGAAAACAGAAATTATCCCATGCAAATTATCTGACCACAGTGCAATCAAATTGGAAATAAATGACAAAAGAAACCATAGGAATTCCAGGACTACATGGAAACTAAACAGCACTCATCTTAACAACCAATGGGTTACAGATGAAATTAAAGAAGAAATCAAATGTTATCTACAATTCAATGAAAATTCCAACACAACCTACAGGAATTTGTGGAATGCAATGAAAGCAGTTCTCAGAGGGAAATTCATAGCTCTGAACTCACACATTAAGAAAATGGAACGGGAACAAATAAACAATCTCACAAAACACTTAAACCGAGTAGAAGCGGAAGAATAAACAAAATCCAAAGTCCAAAGGTGGGAGGAAATTAAAAAGATTATAGCAGAAATCAATTCAATTGAGACAAAGAAAACAATACATAGAATTAATGAATCCAAAAGCTGGTTCTTTGAAAGATTAAATAAGACGGATAAACCCCTAGCTAACTTCATCAAAAAGAGTAAAGAAAGGACTCAAATTCAAGTAATAAGGAAAGAAAAGGGTGAAATTACTACAGAACCAACAGAGATACAGAGAATCATAAATAGTTACTTTGAGAATCTTTACTCTCACAGAATTGAAGGCACAGATGAAATGGACAGATTCCTAGAAAAGTACAAGTTACCAAAACTGAACCAAAAATATATTAGAATTCTCAATAACCCAATAACAGCCAATGAAATACAAAATGTAATAAAAACCTACCAACAAAGAAAAGTCCGGGACCTGATGATTGATCTCTGAATTCTACAAAAAATTTAGAGAAGACATAACCCCAATAATCCCCAAACTCTTCAATGAGATTGAAAAAGAAGCCATCCTTCCAAAATCATTCCTAGAGGCAAGTATCACACTGATACCCAAATCAGAAAGAGATATAACTAGAAAAGAAAACTACAGACCAATTTCTATCATGAACACTGACTCAAAAATTCTCAATAAAATCCTAGCCATTAGAATACAACAAATCATCAAGAAGATTATACATCACGACCAGGTAGGATTCATCACAGAGATGCAAGGATGGTTCAATATATGCAAATCTATAAATGCAATACACTATATCAACAGAACCAAGACCAAATATCACATGATCGTCTCAATTGATGCAAAAAAACTTTGATAAAGTGCAACACTCATTCATGTTCAAAGTCCTACAGAAAATTGGAATAGAGGGCCTCTACTTCAACCTGATAAAAGCCATCTACAACAATACTACAGCTAGCATAATTCTAAATGGGGAAAAACTGAAGTCTTTTGCTCTCAAATATGGTACAACACATGGATGCTCCCTATCACCAATTCTATTCAATATAGTTCTTGAGTCATTAGCTATAGCCATTAGACAAGAAAGAGAAATAAAAGGAATAAGAATAGGTAAAGAAGAAGTAAAACTTGCACTATTTGCAGATGACATGATAATCCACTTAGAAGACCCAAAGAACTCCACCAAAAAGCTACTGGAATTAATACACAAATTCAGTAACATAGCAGGTTACAAAGTCAACACACAGAAGTCAGTGGCATTCCTCTAGACAGATAACAAACACACTGAGAGAGAAATTAGAGAAACAGTACCTTTTATGATAGCACTGAAGAAAATGAAATACTTAGAAATCACCCTAACTAAGGAAGTGAAAGACCTATTCAATGAAAACTATATTACTCTGAAAAAAGAGATCTTAGAAGATGTCAGGAAATGGAAAGATATTCCCTGCTCCTGGATAGGAAGAACCAACATTGTGAAGATGGCCATACTCCCTATATTGTCGTACAGATTTGATGTAATTCCTATCCAAATACCATTGACAGACCTGGAGCAGGCATTCCAAAAATTTATTTGGAACCAAAAAAGACCCAGAATTGCAAACACAATTCTCAGCAATAAAGGTAGGGCAGGAGGCATTATAATTCTTGAGCTAAAGTTATACTACAAAGCTACAGTAATAAAATCAGCATGTTTTTGGCAAAAGAATAGACCTGAAGATCAATGGAATAGACTAGAGGATGCAGAAGCAAATCCAAACACACTCAGCCACCTTATTTTTGACAAAGGGGCCCGGAAGAAAGACAGACTCTTTAAAAAATGTTGCTGGAAAAATTGGCTCTCTACATGCCAAAAACTAAAACTTGTCCCTAGTCTATCACCATGCATGCAAATAAAGTCGAAATGGATTAAAGATCTAAATATGAAAAGTGAAATATTAAATCTCCTGGAAGAGAAAGTGGGAGGCAATCTTGAAGACATCAGAGTAGGCAAAAAGTTCATGGACAGAAATCAAATTGCACGTTTAACACTTGAAAGCATCAACAATTGGTACCTCCTCCGGCTAAAAAGTTTCTGCAGGTCAAAGGAAATCACGAACAAAGTGAAAAGAAGACCCACAAATTTCGAAAAGATTTTAACTAACAAGTACTCAGACAAAGGTCTTCTATCTAGAATCTACAAAGAACTAAAAACCATTAGTTTCCCAAAATTCAAAGACCCAATCCAGAAATGGGCATCTGAGATGAACACTCACTTCTCAGAGAAAGAAATACAGCAAGCCTACAAATAAATGAAGAAATGGTCCACATCGCTAGCTATTCATAAAATGCAAGTCACCCCAGTAAGAATGGCTATCATAAAGAAATCAACCAGCAACAAATGCTGGAGAGGCTGTGGGGAAAAAGGAACCCTTCTCAACTGCTGGTGGGAATGCAGATTGGTGCAACCTTTATTGAAAGCAGTGTGGAGGATCCTTACAAAACTAGAATTGGAACTTCCATTCAGTCCAGTTATCCCCCTCTTGGGAATTTTCCCAGAAGAACTGAAAACCTCATACCATAACGATATCTGTGCACCTATGATTATAGCAGCCCAATTTGTAATAGCCAAATCTTGGAAACCACCATAATGCCCATCATTTGAAGAATGGTTAAAAGAATATAGTATTTTTATACGATGCAATACTACTCATCCTTAAAGAATGATAAGTTTGAAGACTTCATATATAAATAGATGTATATTGAACATATATTCATTAGTGAAATAAACCATACGTATATGTGTACATATCGTACAGTCTCCCTAATATAAGAACTTTAAAGAAGAAAACAAGAACTTAAGGGCATAACACATCTGAATGTGTTATGGATTAAACAACGAAGTGACTGGAATCAGATAAGGGAGAAAAAACATCAATAGCAAAACCATACACTTACATACACAGGATGAATCAGATATTCGTCTCAAGAACCTTCAAAACTTTCAGCATATTGACTATAGCACAATGTAACGCTAAAACTATGTTTGGAATACATGCCACTCTTGTCTTTTTCATATGTACTGCTCCTGGTGTAAACTCAGTTACTGTCATTCTCTCTCCGAAGAGTAGTACTTGAAAATAAGTGACTGGGCCAAATACCATAGTCTTGACAGGCTACAATTTTGTATTTCCTTGAATTTCCAAATATCTGTGTCAAAATTGTGTAACTGCTTATATCACATTGTATGGAAAGTTATTAGAATATCAATGATGGTGAGAAAATATCATTTCCAAGCTAAGTCAAACATATTTGATACTCAGAAAGTCAGTGATGTGTTTCTGCGACTAACTTCCTGTTCCAGCCCAGACCCAAACGGCACCCTTGGGAGCCAAGCCCACGTGCCGGCTGGGTCAAGATACCTGGCGTGCCTTCCCCTCCCCCGCTCCCCGCCCGCCTTTTTTTTTTGAACCCCTCCAGCCCAAGCTCCAGCACCAGAACCATCAAATATGTCATTTGGCAACCGATCTGGTCCACGACCCTACCAGGACTACTCAATCCCAAAGCTCCACCTACACCTACAGACATCATCCGCCGGGATACACAAAAGCTAGCAGCCAGAGCTAACAACACAGAGTCAGGAACCTCTGTAGAGGAACCAGATTGGAGTCTCCAGACAAAACGCCCGTAGACACAGCATAACACCACCAAAGTGCAGAGGTCGCTTCCATACAAAATGATAACAACAAGGAGTAGGAGGCAATCTCAGGACCCATGCCCACCCAAACCAAATACAGAAGACACTATCATGGAGGAAAATGAGAATTATACAGATGAAACACCTGAATTGGTAGCATCTGAGGCAGACACACAAGTGCAGAAACTTATAGAGCAACTGAGATCACAGATAACATCTGAAGTAAAAAAAGAAATACATGAAGTGGAAAAATGGCTGGAGAAACGTATAGAGGACATCAGAGCAGAAATAATATCTAAAGTTGACAAAGACATGCCTAAATCAATGGCATATCAACAAGGGGAACGACTGCACAAAAGTAGAAAGGAGAACAGAACAGAAATAATCTCTGTATTAGAGAGAGAAAGGATAACCATAATGACAGACTTCAATACTATTAAAGAAAACATCAATAAAAAATTAGAGGAGAATAGAAAAATGATGGACTCCCTGACGGAGCAATATAGGAAAGACATAGATCGCATGAAACAGTTTCAAAGAGATATACAAG
>PVJA010030883.1:0-25498 GCA_004027025.1 Myocastor coypus
GTTGCACCAATCTGCATTCCCAGCAGCAGTGGAGAAGGGTTCCTTTTTCCCCACAGCCTCTCCAGCATTTGTTGCTGGTTGATTTCTTTATGATAGCCATCCTTACTGGGGTGAGGTGGTATCTAAGTGTTGTTTTGATTTGCATTTCACGAATAGCTAGCGATGGGGAGCATTTCTTCATGTATTTGTAGGCTTGCTGCTATTCTAAATAAATAAATAAATAAATAAATAAATAAATAAATAACTCCTACTAAATAATCCAGGATGTGAAACTGAATCATGCAAGTTGATACAGAATCAAGTAAGTGATACCTAATCCAGCTCTTCACGCATGACCTTATAACCAATCATAAAAAAATTCTAACAATCTCCCCTAATCAGAGTCTATTCAGGCATCTTTTTTTTTTTTTTAACTGAATTTAGGTCAGGGTGCATAGTGTGTACAGGTCTCACTAGGTAGATCCAACTCGTAGTGACTTCTGTTTTCAGCCTCCCAGGCACTACGATTACAGGCGCATGCCACCACTCCCAATCTCCGTAACAGCCCCACCCCACACACACACACCCAGCAGGGCTGCTACTGCACACGGGGATCGAATCCCAGCCGATGCGCCCTGCCGAAGCAGACACTTTAGTCTCCTGAACTACTTAGCCAGCCCGGGCCATTATTTTTGATCAAAGTTCTAGTTTAGACCTCAATTCAAATAGTAAGTAACCCAAAGCAAGCAGTCCCACTTGGGGTCCCAACGTCTTCACTAGGCAGAAAGATAAACTCGCCATCTCTGGCTCCCAAGACCATCACCACCCCGCGCCTTCTGCTTTTCTCAGTTTCTCCCAGCTACTTTCTTCATCCTGTTTCCCAGGCAACCAATCATGACTTCCTTCAGAGGAATACATCAATGCTTTGCGCTCTGTGGAAGTTTTTCCCTTATTCTGCAGCTCAGCAGTCTTCTTTTTTCCTACAAATTCCATAGCACTAATATCATCTCTTTTGTTGTATGGCTCTTTGTGTGTTCATGTTTTTTTGCCTTTACTGCTCTGCAGAAGGTAAGGACAATATTCTTGTCAAGCTTCAAGCTCCATCCTCTGGTGTGTAGCGCCACACAGCTGGCCGGTAAGTACATTCTTACTCACATCACCCCTTCCTTTAGAGGACAACACCAGGCACAGCAAAGCACGCAGTATTTCTACAACAGCATCATGATCTTGCAGGTTCTGCCCACCTGACCCTTGCTGTCAGCAATCAGTAACAGTATAGGGACTGCATTTAATTATCTTGTCATTTAATAAGTTGTAAATGGAGTTTCACATGAGGGATTTGAAGGAAATGGTTACCTTAGATTAATTTTTAGAAAGCCTATCTAGTCATAATTCAGGTTCTCCACAGACTTCTACAAAGTTTAGCAGGCAAATCCCAAAATACCTTTTTATTTAAATCACTTTTCCTAATTACTCCTATTGGGTAGGCCTGGAGATGTTAACCCCTTGCCATGCAGCAACTTTCAGCAGTAGCCTTTGTAAAACTGTAAAATGTAAACACACATTTATGAGATGACTGCCTACCTGTATACACACACACACACACACACACACACACACACACACACGCACGCACGCACGCACGCACGCACGCACACACATCCTGCTCAGACTCTTGTAATGCCAGATGAAATTAAGAAAGAAAGGCTAAGGGGATAAAAAGGGATGGTGAGATAGCTCAATGGTCTACAGCACCTGCTTAGGCAAGTCCTGCTTGAATTTTCATTGAATTCTAGATATTGTTTAATTTCATCTATAACCCATTGACTGCTGAGAAGGTTGCTGTTTAATTTCCATGTATTTCTGGGGGTTTTGCTGTTTCTTTCGTCATTTATTTACAATTTCATTGCACTGTGGTCAGACAGTATGCATGGGATTATTTCTGTTTTCTTGCATATACTTAAGTATGACCTATCCAGCAGAGACGTCTAACCACAAGGTATAAAAAGTAAAGCCATATTAGTATGTTGAGCCATAAAAGGCTCAAGTGAACAGCTTCTGATATTGCCAGTTCTACTGATAACCCACTACTATTAATGACTATAGGACTATACATGCAACTACTTTCTCTTAGTTCAATGATAAGGAAGATTTGTGCCAACAGTATTTACACAAGATATCATGTCTGCATTTTGTACTCTGAACAACTACTATGAAGACCACAACATGCAATGTATTAATTATTGTAACTGTCCTAACCTGTTTTGAAACTGTCTCATTGTTGTTTCTTTCTCATTAAAATTAATAATTTTTTTAAAAGCTTAGGCAAACACGTAGGGAACACAATTCAATCCTCAGCACCACATGCTGTGCTAGCCCTTCCCCCAGGGTGGGCTGAGCCAGCCACAAAGCAAAAAGAAAAACTAAGAGGTAAAGGTTAAGAATGCATACATGTAATACAGTGCCAACCTTCATCCTAAAATGTGTTGTGGTTTTCTGTTTATGTAGTTCACCATTACCACTCTTTTCACCAGAAAACAGTGCCATAGGCAGTAAATTACACTGACAAGTGCACAATAAAATGTGACTTATATAACATCAGAAAGAACAAACAAATAAGCCTAAATTTATACTAAGCTAAAAGCAAGCGCCAAATCCAGATCTGGCAAAACAAACATTGACAACAGTTGGACAGAGTTATATATTTGCCTGTTATTATATTATTGTGGATGAATACACACACAAATGAGAACATATACATTTTTAAGAGGGTCCTGAAAGGGAACAGAGATTTAGAGAAGCATGAACGACTGAAGTCAGGTAGTCCTCCCATACACTGGAACATGAGAGACTCCCCAAGGTAAGTGGAGCGTAAAGCCCCAAGGTATGACTGTCAGTGTACTAATCCCTTGAAATAGTTTTTTAGATCATGAGACAACAACAGGATTGAAGACAGAAATATGGTTATTGTCCTAGTGCAGGAGCCAGCAATACAGACATCCTAACTAAATAAAAATAAATATAAATATAAATATATAATATAAATATAAAAAATATAACAACTAAATAAAATAAAAATTTAACATGCAATAAACAATGCCTTTTTTATGTATTTAGTACATGATCTATAGGGTCTCACTACACAGATCAATCTTGCAGTGATCCTCCTGTTTTCAGCCTCCCAAGTAAGTGCTGGAATTACAGGCACCCACCACCATGCCCTTTCTCAGTTGCCATCTCAGCGCCCCCTGGGGATGGGGTCAACACTGCATACGCACGTGCTTTAGTCTGCTGAGCTATCTGGCTGTCCCTTTCAATACACAGTTTCTCAACAACATCAGAAAAAGGCATAAAACCATATATCTGTGCTCAGCTATCATTTAGATAATTTATCTAAAATTTTGTACTTACATTTTTACTAACAGAACTACAATTCAAACCCAACAGTAGCACTGCTTAGACTTTCCTTTCTTCCAAATTGGATGATGTGGAAATCAGGAAAGGTCAGTAAGAGGGCACTAGGACGACAGCTGGGTTTATAAGGAATGGAGGGACTAACAGAGAAGTGCAGAGAAGAGCCACTCCACTTACTGAAAAGATAGTGTCTTCTTCTACCAAATGGCTTCAAAATTAGTTTCAACATATAAAAAATTCCAAAAGTCAATTTCTCCATAAAATATCATAGCCAAATTCAGAATGTAAGAATTTTAGACACTCATGTGCAGTTAACGTGGAGAATAGGGAATCTAAGAAAGAAGGCCAGAATCTCTAACAATGTTAGAGATTTGTGCCCTCCGGAAGCAATACAAGTGGCATAGTTAAAAAGGAGGAGGCAGATCAGACCAAGAAAAAGCTATGTGAGAAGTAAAGAGGCAAATCAAGGATAATTTTGGAGAAGAGATGAAAAAACATAAAGAGCATTCTCTTTTCCATTATCAGAGGGTGAGTACCTCTTACCTGAAAAGCTTAAGCCCTAAACTATTTCATTATTTTCCAGATCTCAAGTTACTGCAATTTATAAACAAAAATTATGATGAATATTCAAACTTTTAAAGTTATTTCAGTGAAAGACAAATTACTCTTAAAACCCTTTCACAATACTCTCCCTTATAATAATATACTTGTTACATTATTCTTACCAACTCCACAAGCAGTCCTGGAAGACTTCTTTCCTGTGTTTGGTTACAGTATTATGGCTATTTCTATGTCCTGAATCCATTCAAACTATTTCCATCTAATGGCCATTTTGATTTTCAGGAGTATCCACAAGTCACATAGTGTCATATCCTAATTAATAAGGTAGAGGAGGACACACCTTCCTGCTTTAGAGTTGTCCATGTCCATTGTATGACACTTGGCACCATCGTAATTCATAATATTTTACCACACCTAGTAAAGATACTCAGCAAACATCACTTCTAGAACTGCTTCAGAAAATGGTAACAGTGATGGGTCAAATATGGTTAAAGTTGAAGCAATGGGTGGTATTTTGAAAAAGATTAATGACAAAGTATCATTTACTGTAATATTTTTTAAAATTTAAACATTTGCAGACAATGCACTTGGGTCTCCTTCTGGCTCTCAGGAGTTATTCCTATTCTCCATTCTTAATTATTTATATTATGATATCATGGAAATGGAAATCAGGTATGAAATGATTTATGTATTACATATATTTTATACCCAAAACTGAAAAGTATTTTTAATAAATCTGAACATGAAATAAATATTCATGGTGTAGAACTTTCCACTTCTTGTTTCTTTTTCACACTTAAGTTTTGAATTTTTTTTTTCTTTTGCCTGGCTCAGGCTGCCTTAAGGGTGGGTCTGGTGTGGCTTGTGGAGCTGGGGATCAAACCACAGTCCCCTGCACCTGACTGAGTTTGCCCAATCAGGCACTTTAAACAACTGATATAACCCCACAGGCCCCAAGTGTTTGAATTATGGACTATTTTTAATTGCAGATTTTCAGATTAAAGTAGACTTTTGTGTTGGATGGTTAAGGTGAAGATAAAGACCTATATAACAAAAAATGTAACTTTTGTATCTGACAAGATTGGTAAAATCAGCCGGGCGTGGTGGCTCACGCCTGTAATCCCAGCACTTGGGAGGCTGAGGCAGGAGTATCGGTGCGAGTTCGAGACCAACCTGGGCTACAAAAGTGAGCTCAAGGCCAGCCTCAACTGCATAGTGAGACCCTGCCTCAAAAAGACAAAAAAAAAAAAGATTGGTAAAATCCACTCAGGATTTACCCTGAAACCATGTACAGTGCTTTGTAGATCTTTTGTCAGTGTCAGCCATCTGCATGAGACACAGCCATTGCCTGACCAATTTGCTTTCTTTGGAAGCCTGACATAGTGTACAAGTAGGTTTTTATATATCTTTTTTGAAGCATTTAAATGTCATGGCAGCTCTTTTCATGCAATAATTTATTTTGCAAAATCCTGTGGTCAGATCATTTTAGCTATCTGCAGCCTGTATTGAATCTTGAGTACCTTGCTCAGTGCTAATAACATTTACTGTACAAATTTGTTTTGTTTTGATTTTTGTCATATGGAATACTGCCTTGATGATTATAATGTAATCTCTACTTCTGTACCTTCTTTTTCATGTTAAAACTCTTTTAACATGAAACTCTTTTACAGGCAAGCATCACCGTGCCCATTCTCAATTGTTGTCTCAGTGTGCCCTGGGAGCAGTGCTCACAGGTCACACCAGGGATTTAACCCCCACTGCTATGCTCTGCTTAAGCAGGCACTTTAGTCCACTGAGCTATCTGGCTGGCCCTTAGGCAGAGTTATGAAGTTGTAATTGCTTTTATTTGGAGATTAACTATGGTTTGAGATGATATGCTTAAGTGTCAAGTTGAGGAGGGTGGAACAGGATGGTTATGCTTAATAGTTGACCTGATTTGTTTGAAAGATACCAGGGAAATTAGTTAATTATGCTTCTGCGAGTGTCTGGCTGGGTCATGGAGGCATGACCTTGGATATGTTCCCTGGCACTTTCCTCTTTGGCATCATTCCTCTGTTTTGCTTCCTGGCCACCATAAGCTGAGTCTTTTGGCTGCACTTTACCTTTTTGCTATTACTTTCTTGCCCTGGAGTCCACTGATCACCTATTGAAACTGCTGATACCATGTAGCTGATTAAACTTCTCCTCTGTTAAGTTGTAGCTGTTAAGCTCTTTAAAAAAATCACTAGGAAAGTGTATCAATGTAATGTCCTAAAGTTTACAATATTATTAGCAATATACATTTATCAAAGTATACTTATGTCTCTCTTAAAATGTATTTAGAGGTTCTCCCTTACTCTTATTCATCCTGTTCATAGTTTACAAAAGAATATCTATGCACAAGGACTGCAAGTTTTAAAAAAACCAGCTTAACTTGCCTTCATAATAAAGCCTAGTGACCAGCAATAGTGATAGCACAGCTCAGCAGGTCACTTACTATTTTGAGCTAAAAATGTGCAGCTTTGGTACTGAAAATTTAATCTCACCATTATAACCAGCAGAGTGAGTTGAAGCATTCAAAATAATGCATCCTAGAAACTATGATCAAGTTCAGAATGTATTTGCAGCTATATTTGTTTCTGTAGTAAATATTTTATTAAAATATTTACGGTGTTTCTGTAGTAAATATTTTATTAAAATATTTACGGTGATATTCACAGTGATGCTTTGGAGTCTGAAACAGGAGCATCGCTATGAGTCTAATCTACATAGTGAGACCTGTAGATGCTGTACTGAAATTATATAGAGAGATAGATATAGCTATCTGCTTAAATACAACCAAAAAAAATTATAGCCTCTTCCTCAAAGTCTCAACAGTTCCAGCATTGCTCACAAATGAAAATCAATGTCTCCTTTGAGAATCAAGTGAAGCTCTTAGCTGGAAATCTGTAAAATTTGAAAAGCAAGTTATTTAATGGTAAAATACAATGACACAGGATAGTCACTTTCATTCCAAAAAGAATGAACAAAGGATACAGAAAACCAAATCAAAGAGGACCAAAATCCAGCAAGGTAAACATTAAATGAAGACATGTTCTAGCATCCAGAACACACAGTGGCAAGATGTGAGCTTCAAAGAACATATGATAAGCTCCATAGTATGGTCTTGCTGGTTATAGCCTACATAGCTTCTCCTGCGATGGCTCTGCTGACTATCTGCACATTTCTATCATCTCTGACTTCCTACACCTTCCACTGTCTTCCCACAGTATCACACACTTACCTCTCAAAGCCAAACTGTCTTGCCTCCCACGTCTGTTTTGAGAAATCTGGGCAAAATTATCCATAATCTCACAACCGCTGCATTCTGCATGACTGAAAAAATAGCATTACCTGACTAATGCCAAAGTCTACATTTTGAATAGACTCAGGCCCTCTTAGGTCATGGCTCCAGCAACTTCTGATTACTGAATGGTGAAACACATGCCAGGTAACCAATTGCATAGACAGCCCTTTCTTGAGTAGGGAGCTTAGGAATTCTCTTCTCAAATAAAAGGTTCACACTTTTGCACCCTTTAACTTGAAATATGTAGACTCTTGCTAATTCCTGAATTGTTCTCCATCTTTCTTCTAGTTTCCACTCAAAGTACTTGGTTTCTTTTCATGGCACCAATCCTTTCAACAAGCATGTCTCCTATATCCATATATTCAAGGTCGCTCTATCCTGCCCCAAATTTAGGTTTGCCAATTTTTCTTTTCTGTTTTGTTGTTGTTGTTATTAATGTTGTTGCTGCTGATTCTCATTATAATTCTGGCTAAAAGCAGCTAGCACTACACACAGCAGCCTGAATATTAGGCTACCTTTAAATTTATTCTGCCATAGCAATTAATCTGAAATTCTTAAACTTAAGTCTCCCATTATCCCTGGACATGGGGAAAATGTAGACAAGTTTTCTCCAGAGTGTAACATACATGGCCTCTAGCCAAGCTGCCAATGGACTACTTGTTCCCAAATCTCCTGAGCCTGGACTTTACTGTCCACATTCACATCAGCATGGAGGACTTGTCAACCAGAAATATCCATGAGGATTCACTTGCAACCTTACAGTGCTTCTCTAGTCAGCATCTTTAAGTGCTTCCATTTCCTCCCACAAATCAGTTCTAAGATTTCTGAACCATATACTCAGATAGAGTTACAGCAAAACCCTACTTTTCTGGTATCAATTTTCCACACTGCTCAGCTTTCCTATTGCTGGAACAAAATACCCAACACTCACAACTTAAGAGTGGTAGATTTGGTTCACGGCTTCATCAGTTGGAATTCATGTCTGGGTATCTGGCTCCATGGAAGAAACATCATAGCACAACAGTGTGGTTAAGCAAAGTTATCTCATGCAGGCTGCGAAGCAGAGCAGGAAACAAGGTCTGAAGAGGAAGAGGCCAGAGATGAGATGTAGCAGCACTCAAGGTCACGCCTCCATGATCACCCCAGATGCACACAGAAGTATGCTTCACAAATTTCCTGGGGAGCTTCCATGTCAATCAAGCCCACAATTAAGTATAACCATTGCAAAAATTTACTAACTTTAACTTATGTACGTGATCAAAATTTAGTCATATAAGCCTAGAAAATAATCTATCTAAAATGAATGTGAAAAACTAATCATGTTTCCCATGCAGACTTGACCAAATTTCATTACCATTCAATGTACTGAGAAAGATAACTCAACCGTAAAAACATGGGGCAGTTGTTACATGATGGTGACTTCAGAAGTTAAATAATTTCAAAACCACTGTGAACCCTCTGGCAATTTAGACATTAGATTAACCACACCACTGACACATTATCATAGTTTCTACCAGTAATAAAACCAGTGACAAAATATGGAAGTTTACTTACTTGATAAATCATTTCTAATCATCTGATTTTTCATCCTGTCTTTTAAGTATAACAAATCACACACACACACAAATAAGTGATAGTCAATGAGGAAAAAAATAAAAGAGATAATGTATCACTACCATTGTATGTCCTTAGATGAGAACACTTTAAAGTTAAGTTGGGATCAGTTTTCTGAATAACTTATATATACCTTAGAAATGTTTGCTGTCACAAGATCCAGGACTCAGAATCCAGTCTATGACATTTACATCTATAATATGATTATCTTTTCCCCACTCCTCAGACCAGTAAGGTTACTCAACAACTGCAACTTTTTTTTTTTAATGAGCAGAACAGATTTATTGAGGAAAAGAAAGCTCCTGTGAGAGAGGGAGAGAAGGGGGGTCCCAAGTGGGTGTTCCCCTCAACATTTTTTTTAAAAGTTATTAGTACAATACTTAGAAGAATCAGCAATTGAATTACATTTGAACTTAAGGCTTAAAATATGTAAAAACTTTGGTACTAGATGGCCCTAAAAGTTAAAAACAATACAACTAACAAACTTGACACTGGGACACTTTATGTAACTTTTCCACTGGGATAATTAAATTATTGGCTGCATTTGAAACAAAACTTAGACTTGTGGATCATTTAAGCTCTTTAAGATATTATATTTAAATCAAGAACTTTTAGAAGTGACATAAAAATTTCCATAGATAATATACTAAAATATACCAAAAAAACACTCTGTCATTATTACAGGATTAACTAGTGTTTCCATTTAATGACTGACAGATACAAGAAAACTTTTATTGCCACAACTATCCTACTGCATGAGCGCTCATTTACATTGTAGACCATTTCCTTTAATCATTTGTGCTTGCTCTATTTTCATTCTTGGTCCTTTTCTCATTGTGAACGGCTTTCTTAGGGGAACTCAGCTGCACCCAGGAATAAAAGACCTCCTGAGTTGCAGAATATGTATTCAAATGCTTCCTGGGCATTTTCTTCAAACAGGTCCATCTGGGATTGAAATTTCCAGTTGGCCTGATAAATATATGAAATTTCACAACCAAAATAAACCCTTCTCCATCTCTTTTAAAGAAAGCTATCAGCCATTCTTTTCCAGCATCCATTGAAGCATATTTTTATCTCACATTTATTATTTAAATATCTGCCCTTGTCAAACATAAGCCTTTGTTAACAGGATGAAAGTAAAATAAAGGCAAAAGAAGGAATACTAAAGACATATATTGTCTTAAAATAGTTGTTTTAGACCTAATGTCATTTTTTTTACATTTCTTCTTATTAAAACTTCATTCAAGGAGCTGGGGAGATAGCTCTGAGGCACAAGTGCCTGCTGGGCAAGTGCAAGGTCGTGAGTTTGAACCCTGGTCCCACAAAAAAAAAAAAAAAAAAACTTCAATCATTTACATTGTGAGAAATCTTTGTTTAAAACACTCCTCATATTGGAATTATTTTCATTTTATTTGAGCAATGAGGTTTACAACACTAATAAAGTTCTTCTGTTTTTATGTATTTGCTTGATACTTCTTAAGTTTAGAATGTGTATTTACAGTAATGCTTTAAAATGTTATGCCCATATCTACATCAGTTATGTGATAAAATTACCTTGTATATATTAACTGTGATTTCTAATAGTTTATGAAGTTTCTCCCTCATACATAAACAGTACTAGAAGAAACATAATTGAAAAGAAGAGTTATTACTTTCTAAGATGACCATATGTCTCATATCAATCAGTTAAGTCACGCTTTATATCTACTGCTTCAATTCCAATAAGTTTAGTGTGGGTTCTAGCCAACGTATTATGGCTTCAATAATTAACAGCATTGCCATGCTATCTTTGAGAACGACATTTTGTAAATCTTATGTAATGTTTGCATATTTTTTATCTATCAAATTTTAAATTTTAATCTTGGAAAGAACTGAAATGTCTGTCAGCCAAGGAATGGATTAAAAAGATGAGATATTTTTATACAATGGAGTACTGTTCAGCTATAAAGAAAGATAAACTCCAGGCTTCTATAGGTAAATGGATTCAGCTAGTTAGTAACCACACTCATAAGTAAAACAAACTAGACTTATATGTGTAAACATTGTGATGTCTCCCCAGGGTAAGAAACTGAAAGAGTAAGTAAGATCCAAAAGGTACCATAAGTATAGTGAAAGGAAAACAAACTGCTCAAAGTGAAAGAACAACAGAGATGGGGAGAAAGAGAAGAGAAACAAGGGGGAAAAAAAGAAAAGATATGTAGGTATGTACAAGGTACACAATATAATTGTACTACGAATTTCTATTAGCTCATTGAAGGAAATGGTTAGTGCTTATACGGTCTGGTCAACTGTACATGCCTGTACCTCTCAGCTTCTTTTAAAATTCTGTATCATTTTTATTTTTATTTTTAACCTTTAAAATAAAAGTAATTGAGAAATCTACATAAGCAAATAATCACAGTTGCATACTTACATCTGCATGCAAATCTGTCCATTCTGAGATTATTTCTAATCACAAAAGTATAAACAAATTTATAGTGCAAAAACAGAAGAGTTGTTAAGTAATGATTCATAAACATTGTTTTCACAAATGTTCAATAAGTGAGAAATATTTAAAATAATGAAGAAAAATAACACACAAAGTATATTTACAGAATAATCTCTATTCTATTACATATATTTCATAGATAAGCATATACATACATATAGTAATCATTCAAAAAAGAAATATACAAAATGACTAATGCTTACTCCTAGATAATTGTTATAGGTAACACTTTCAGGAAAATTTTCTTTCAAAACAGGTTAGTAGGACAGTTACAATAATTAATACATTGCATGTTGTTGTCTTCCAGAGTACAAGACGCAAACACGATACCTTTTCTAAACACTATTACTGCAAATCTTTCTTCTCAAGAGAAAGTAGCTAAATATGTAGTCCAATAGTCCATAATAGTAGTGGGTTATCAGTAGAACTGGCAATGTCAGAAGGTGTTGACTTGAGCCTTTTACAGCTCAGCATATGAATATAGCTTTACTTTTTATACCTCATGGTTAGACTTTTCTACTGGATGATTAAGACTAATATAAAGCAAGACCTATACAGCAAAGCATGTAACTTTTAAATCTGACAAGTTCAGTTAAATCCCCTCAGGATATTCCCTGAAACTATGTGCAGCTGTTTTGTAGAACTTTTGTCAGTGTCAGCCATCTGTTCCATTAACAATGCTCCTCTTCTTTCTTTTTGTACTGGGAATTGAACTCAGGACCTTACACTTACTAGGCAGGTATTTGTACCACTGAGCTATATCCCTGACCCTGTGTCACTTTTCTAAAGAGAAAACAAGGAACATTTTCACACACATAAGAGACATCTACCACTTCAGAGTTTCAAGAATAGAGAGATAACTTTAAATAAGTGCATAAGCTAAACCCAAGCAAAGTCTTTTAAAATAGTAAAGCAACACTGTTCAATAGATAGATATTTTTCTAAATTGTCTTTTCTGGTATTATTAATTCAATAATAATCCAAACAGCAAAATATCTAAGTCTACAGTCTTGTAATATTCACAATAGTCTTATAAACTTAACAGACAAATGTCAGCGCCAGTCTTCGATTTTGAAAGTTTTGTATGATCCATTGATTTTTATCAGTATGTGTACAAAGTACATAATGTCTACTTACTGGCATGTAGTTTGTACCTGTAAATTACACATCTTAATGCCCCTTTCTCTCTCCCGTGGTTCCTCTCTCTTCACCTCTTAATCTGTCTGTTTCAGAGAGATCTGTCTCTGTTTCCTGCTGTTTATATTTAGCTCATTTATAACCTGAGTTTCTCAGATAAGAGAAACTGTATATCTAAGCTTCTGTGTCTAACTCATTTCACTTAACACTGTGATTTAGGATGCATCCATTTTCTTTCTTATGAAAGACTCAAATTAATTTATCACTATGACAGAATAGTAGTCCATCATGCGTAATCACATTTTTTTATCCATTCTTCTATTGATGGGCATCCAGACTTAGCTATTATGAATTGTGCTACCATAAACATGGCTTACACATCACTGTGATACGCTATTCATAACTCTAGAGAAAACACTTCAGAAGAGAATAGCTGAGTCAGTTGGAATTTCTAGTTTTACTTTTTGAAGGACTGTATTTTTAAATTTTGTTTATTCTGGGTGTTCTGATTTTGTGCGTTCTTTATATATTATAGATATTAGTTCTGTGTGTAAAGAATAGCCAGAAAAAAAGTTGTTCCCATTCTGTAGACTATCTTTGCATTTACTTGGTTGTTTCTTTCTATGTAGTCACTTTTTAATTTTATATTATCCCATTTTGTTCATTCTTGGCACTGTTTCTTGCACAAGGAGGATTCCATTCAAAAGTTCCTTACCTATATCTATGAATTGAAGAGTTTTATCTGTTTAATTTTCTACCAGGTCAAGTGCTTCTGTTTTAAGTTCTTGAATGTAAGTTATCTTTTTTTTTTTTTTATCTTACTTCAGTACATGTTGAGAGATATGAGCCTAGATTCAGTCTTCTCCATATGGATAGCCAGCTTTCCCTGTACCATTTAACATTTTAAAAAGAAGCAATTTTTAGGAATGGAATTTATTTCAGTTTGGGGGGTCAAGGGTGTACAGGGTGTTCAGAGTCTCACTACTAGATCAGACTCGTAGTAATCTGCCTGTTTACAGCCTCCCAAAAGCTGGGATTACAGGTGTGTGGCACCATGCCCAGTCTCAATTGACATCTCAGTATAACCCAGCCAGCATAAGAAGTATATTTTATTTAAAAGACAGTGACTAATATGAAAACAAAACTTGAAAGTATAATAAATGAAGAAATCTTAAAGACATATGGATTGTTATCCTTGGAAAGGAAAAAATTAAATGGCACAGATTTTGTTTCATCCAATGAAGAAACTAATGATCAGGGCTAGTTAGGAATAAAATGAGATTGCTCGTTGGGCATCAAATTCTCCCTTTCACACAGAAGAACCACTTTGAAGTCTGTCACTGTTTTAAATATAACTTCTTAATCTGGTCTCAAAAAGAGCTAGACATTAGATGGCTATTTATTCTAATTGCACTATAATGATCCCTATTGGTGAGATAAACTATACTTCTTGCATTTCTTTTTTCAACAAAGATTAAGTTGATCTATCCTCATTTAATAGTGTAGTAGTTGACATACTGTGCCAACTTGAGAAGTTAAAAGTTTAAACTGGCTGGGCAATTCCACACCTTAGTACTTGGAGGCCCTACCCTAGAGTGACCCATCATTTAAAGAATACAAAATGGAACTGAGGAAGGATGGAACATTCGACTTCCTCAGAGGAGCTCCAGGCTTCACCGTCAGCTCAGGAGTCATCTCCTGGCTTCTAATACAGACTCTTCAGCCTCCATCTTGGATCGTTCAGTCTTCTGGTGTAAACTCATCAGCCTTCCATCCCAGACCCTTAAGCCTTCTCATCAGCCTTCCATCGGAGATCCATCAGCCTTCTATCACAGACACACCAGCCTCCTCATACAGACTGGCCTGGAACACTGCAGTGAGCTCCAGACCTTGGACAGAACACTTCAGTCTCCACTGTGCAGATGCCCTCTGAACACTTCCTCATCTAACTCTATGACTGACCATAGTAAGCCAATCATTTAATTTCTTATATGCTTATACATATTCTGTTACACTGTTTCTTGTGTTTTATGTGTTCCTCTACTAAAACCCTGATGATACAAAAAGCTAAATGCTGGTTCTCAGCCACTGCACTATTCACTAACCTTTCCACAGAAGAGAGTAGACAGAGAGGAGTTCTTTCAAAACACCAACTTCTGAACATGTTGAAAAGGTGATTCCACTCATGCATTTAGTACCACTATCAAGATAATAAATTAGTATTATGTGCACTGCTCTCAATACTTTATCCCTTTATCTACTTCTCTTTGCATTTCATGGATTTTGCTTATTGAATAACAATTACAGACTTGACTATAATTAAAGATTTATACAATAGTTACCATCCCAACTTCCTAAAGCAGCAAATTTATAACTCATATTGCTGGATTTTCTTAAAAATAACTCATAGTTCTGGGGCTTGGAAGATAGCTCTGTGGCACAATGCCTGTCTGGCAAGTGCAACGTCATGAGTTCGAACCTCAGTCCCACAAAAAAAAAAAAACCTCATAGTTCTGATATTATCATAACTGAATAAACATTAAACACCTGGTTAATCTTTTGTTTTCTTCTATTATGATGTTAGAGGTAAATATCAGTCACTATAAGAGGATCATCTGGCCTCACCATGGTGAATTTCTGGTTAAGTTTCTCACCCAGAGAGTTTATGGACAGGAAACAGGCTACAGTGATCAGGTGAATTTTTTTATAGAATCATTTTGTAAAAGTCACACAAGAATTTAGTACAAAAGAGCACAGGAAATCTGTCCAAACACTAAAGACCAAAAGAAAACAACAGAAGGCCTGGATCCCCATGGCAATGGCCTACATGAGACCAGCTGAAAACCTACAGCCTATAACAGAAACCTAGAGCTCCCCACAAATTTAACTGGAGGCTTAGAAACCACAATGTACCATGCAGACCTCTTCCATAGATCTGTGCTAAGAAGGCCCCAAGGTCAACAGAGGTAGCCAGAAAGTCTGTGCGAGTGGGATGAAGGATGTATGCTAGCAGGCGGAGGGATCTGCACTGGATCCAGGAAGGAAATCTCAAAGAACTAGAGTGTATACAAATGGTACCATAGCCATCCTCCACAACAACTAGGTCCTGAGCTCTTCTGGCAATTAGAACAGTCAGGTCTACAACAGAAAATCCAGCACGACAAGCTCCTCCAGGAAAACCCAACAGCTTCTCTTCTTCTTCTCCACTCTTGTTTTTTATTTTGTTGGAAATAGTCTTCAGGTAGACCTTCCACACCCAGAAGCACACAGTTTCACGTCAGCTAGGTGTTACAAATTGATGAAGAGTTATCAATCCAGCACAGCATCCAAGGGCTACAGTACCCACAGGGTGTCTTGGAGCCCATCTACTGAGATGAACAACTACACAGTGCTGCTAAGTCATGATGTTGGGTGAATTAGTTACATCAAGTGTATTTACAGCACTTTCATGTCATAACAGATTTATTACAATGCAAATTATCCTTGTCAAGAGATTGATATAGTGACACTGACCCTGGAAGTCATGACATATTTTTATTACACTAAGAAACATAACATAAAATTGAACAATTTTTATTTATAAATGTACAGTTCAGTAGCATTAACCATTAGTCACATTGTTATGGAAACACATCTCTATGACTTTTCATCTTGTACAGCAGAAACTCTATACAAAGTAAACATTCCCACCTTGTCCTAGGTTTAGATCCTGGTAACTACCACTCTTCCTTCTATTTTTAAGAATCTGCTCTTTATATATATTTTCTCTCATTGTCTTGTATTCCTAATATGTCTCTGAAAACAATGAGAAAATGTAGACTAATGTTTCAGCTCTCAGATTTTTTAGAACAAAATTAATCATTACCCAAATATAAGACTTTTCTAAATAGCATAGTAAATAAAATGGTAATGTTACTGAAACTACATTAGCAATTTAAATAATAATGGTCATTTCTTACTCTTTTAAAATGACTTTTAGAAAAATGGTAAAAGGCATTTAAGTTGTTTTTCTTCTCCACTTTTATTCAAAAGTATAATTAGCTGAACAGGTTGACAATAATATATATCACTGCCTCAATTTGCAAACCTAAAGTAGCAACAAGCCTGAAATAAGATAAAAAGCCTCTACTTACCTTAAAAAATTACATTCAGAATGATGAAGTAAAAGGCCTTCGATTTTCTCTTTTTTTGGTGAATTAAGCAAGTTAAGATACTAGGATAATTAGAAGACATTCATTTTCCTCACTACCAAATAATCACTTCCACACAATTGAACAGTTTCATGAGTTTGACCCTTTCAATGCCATTTATTAATGATATTGGAAGCAAGCCAACATTTTTCTCATTTTTTTTCTCAAGGAATAAAAAAGACTGTAACAATTCACTTCTTTTTTTAAATGGCCTTTTATTTATATCCCCTTTTTTTCCTTTGTTTTGTCAGAGATGGGTTGCAGTTAGAGAAGCTGTATTTGGAGAAGTCTTTAAAGGACTTTTTCATGTTTGATGCCAGACCAAAATTGGAGATTTGTACAATAAAATTACTCAAATATTTCACTTCAGATAATTATTCCTTTTGTGGCCATTTAAAGGATAAATTACTTGGGGCCAGGGATATAGCTCAGCTGGATAAGCGCCTGCCTGGCAAGTGCAGGGTCCTGAGTTCAATCCCCGGTACCACAAAAATAAATAAATAAATAAATAAATAAATAAAATAAAGGATAAATTACTTTTTTTCATATGACTCCTAACTTCAAAGTTTTTAAGACCCTTCTTGATTCTACACATATTTCTGAAATTAATACAAAATCATCTTCAAAAGAAGAAGCTCCAAAATAAAACACCTTATAAATGGCCCAGAATATTAGAACTTGCTCAAGAAAATGCATTTTAATTTCTTAAAAAGAAGTAAAGCCTGAAGTTTTCAAGGCCAACAAATGGGAATCCTCTGTAGTAATAACTTAGCAAGTCATCCACCAGACTTCATCAGAAGCTTCACTTGTTAATTAAGAGACAGAAAAATAAAGAATCCTGAAAATTGCAAAAATGTACTAAATAGTCTGAAATAAAACCATTTCCTCTTAACTCCCAATTTAATAAGGTGAATGTTGATGGATTGCGTCAAGCTGAGTAAGTAACACCCAACTAAACTGGCTCAGCATAGTTCCAGATATGGAAGATTCACCCTGGGGAAGATTATCACAACAGCACAATAAAGGGAAACTAGGAAGGGCAGATTGTTTTGCCCTTCTTCAGAGGCTCTCCAGCCCTCACTTTCCCCTTAAATGTCTTCTCCCAGCTTCCAGGCAGACTCTTCAGCCTCAGCATCAATTCTTCCACCTTCTATCACAGCCTTTGGCCTTCTGATATGGACATGACACTGAGCTCCAAGCCTTCCGTTGGATTTTCTGGGTCCCCACTGTGCAGACAGACTTGGTGTATTCTTCTACACCTGGCTCTGTAGGTAGCCATTGTAAGCCAATCTTATCAATTCTTATATATCTGTTAATCTTATATTAAATCTGTTTCGCTGGTAAGCACTGACTGATACAAATGGTCTTTTTTCTGGAATTTAATCCATGAACACAGATCATGGATTCATTATGTATTTTAGTTGATTTCTAACCAAGCTTTTAATCAAATTGATTCTGGTACATGTTTTCCAATTTGCTACACACACATATCTTAAATTACACGATGCTTGCACATATTGAGAAAGAGTAACATATTACATATATTCGAGTTCATCCTATTGTCAGTTCTGATATGAGCCAAGATAATGATGTTCAGCAGCAAACACAATGACAGGTTTACATACCTATGTGAATAATATCTGCTCATTCAAGGATTCAGAGCATCTTAAAAGATAATGTACAAGGTGATGTTGGTGACTCAAAGATAGTGAACTGCCGGGCGTGGTGGCGCATGCCTGCAATCCCAGCACTCGGGAGGCTGAGGCAGGAGGATCGGTGCGAGTTCGAGACCAGCCTGGGCTACAAAAGTGAGCTCAAGGCCAGCCTCAACTGCATAACGAGACCCTGTCTCAAAAAGACAAAAAAAAAAAAAAAAAGATAGTGAACTATTCCTTTCCTTGTTTAATTTTCAATATGTGTAGTATAAATAGAATAACTACACTTTATAAATTCTGTTAACAAATATCTCAACAAAAGAAAGCTACATATGGCGAGCCCATGCCTAACCTGATGTTGAGTGAGAAAAAGTTTAAAGCTCTTTTTCGTTTTCTATAATACACATGAAAAATAAGATGCCAACTTTAATTGCTCTTATGAAGCATAAGATTCATAAGCACCAGAAGTCCTAGTACAGCCAGTTAGGCAAGAGAAAGAAATAAAGAACACTGAATATCCACTAGGAAGATGCATGACAAATTTTCCCTACTTTCATATGATATAGTTATATATCAGTAAGCTGTTAAAACTAATAGACAAACTCATTAGAGAATATAATATTAGCATATAAAGTAAAAAACATTTTACATACTACAAACTTCTTCTAGTTGAAGAAGAAATAAATGATCTCACATAAAATAGCAAGTAATAGGGAGCTGGGGAGATGGCTCTGAGGCACAAGTGCCTGCTGGGCAAGTGCAAGGTCGTGAGTTTGAACCCCAGTCCCACAAAAAAAAAAAAAAAAAATAGCAAGTAAGTTAATATATTTGAATAAAGTTAATCAGGTAATGATCTCTATGAAAATTATAAAATACTAATTAAAGAAAATAAACATGATGCATACATATACACAAAAGGAAAAACATTCCGATTCGTGGACAAGAAGAATGCTGTTGAAATATCTAGGCTACCCAAAACAGTCTATAAAAATTTATTGCAAATAATCAAAATTCCAATAACAGTTTTTACAGAAATGAAATGAAAAATGATATGGAATCATAAAAGACCACAAACAGTAAAGACAAAAATAACAAGGTTGTAAACACTGCAAGACATACTAAAAAGCCATAGTAATCAAAAGTACATTCTCGGCATTAAAATACACATACAGACTGTGGTAGGTTGACAGCTACTGGTCAACTTGTTATTTTCTGCTGAACTGAACTAGTGTGGTGCTTGACATAGGAGGCCCAGCTGAGGATCATTGCTGGCAGCACAATGGGCACAGCTGGGGAAGAAGTGATGCTGTTGGGAGCCTCTGGAAGCTGTGGGAAGCTATTGGTTTTCCTGGAGGAGTTCATCAGCTGAATTTTCTGAGGAACTCAGCTGTTCTCATCCAGAAGAAACTTGAGACCTTCATGTCACTGATAATGGCTATGGTTCACTTTGCGGGATGTCTGGTCCTCACTTTGAGTGTAGCTTCTTGGCTTGAGAGAGCAAGATTGTTTACTGCTCAGTCTCCTGGAGAAGACTGTTGCACTGGTTTTCCTGATAAGGGCATGGATGTTCTCATCTTACGAGGAGCTCAGGATCTTACTGCTGCTGAGGACACGGTACTTTTAAAAGGAGCTCAGGACTCTACCTTGAGTGTTGCTCCCTAGCTCCAGTGCAAATCTCTCAGCCTGCTAGAACAGACCCTTCATCCCACTGGCACAGACTTTCTAACTTTCAACACTGACTTTTGAGCCTTCCCAGAGCAGATTCTTGGAACAGGCTGGCATGAGCCATTGTCATGGGCTCTTGGCCTCCAGTAGGATTCATGGGATCACATTACTGTGGGACCCAGACCTTCGGTGAGATTCTTTGATCTTCAGTTACGGACAGATTTTCTGCACTCATTCTGTATATGACTCTTTGGGTGACTATTATAAAATAATCTTCTAACTAAGTGCTCTGTATTGTTTTGTTCCCCTGGTAATTCCCAGACTAAAACATAAACCAATGAAAGAAAGTAGATAACCCAGAAATATATCTGTGTGTCTACAGGCAACTGATTTTTTTGGTGTTAGGAACAAGCATTGGGAATAGGACAATCAATTCAGTAAGTGAGGCTGAGAAAATTGAATATCATTCACTTGTAAAAGCTTGAAACTAGGCCCATTGGCATTACCATACAAAAAACAAGCTGAAAATGGGCCAAAGAATTAACTGTAGACCATAACTATGAAATTAAAAGAAAAACCATAGAGGAAATACTTTAGGATATTGGTATTACAAAGAGTTCTTTTAGACATGGCTTGAAAAATCGCAGGTAAACAAACTAAAATACACAAAGGGAGTGTTATGTACTGTAAGAAATTTCAAACAGCAAAAGGAGCAATAGGAGAAACAAATAGGAGAAGAGATTAATATCCAGAATATAAACAATCTAACAGGAAAAAATAAACTATTAAAATTTAAAATGAGTGGAGCTGGGGACATAGCTCGGTAGCACAGCACCTGTCTGCAAGTAAGTGCAAGGTCATGAGTATGATTCGCAGTACCAAAAAAAGTAAAATAAGAAAATGAGCACAATGTGATGGAACAATTTTCTAATTCCAACATTGGAAGAGGCAGAGGCTAGAAGATCATGAATTTTAATCCTGCCTGTGCAATGTAATGAGGCCCTGTAATGGACAAAATAGGTAATATCATCCAGTTCCATTGATGTTGTCACAAGTGACATTTCTTTCCTACCTATGCCTGAGTAATATTCAAATAGACAGATCGATAGATCGATACATATGATAGACAGATAGATAGAATATAAAGATATTTAGATTGATTCTATATCTTGGCTATATAGATAGTGCTAAAATAAACATAGGAGTACACTTATCCTTTTGGGGTACCAATTTCATTTTTTAGATTTACACTCAATTTACACTCAGTAATGTGTTGTTAGGTCATATGGTAGTTACATTTCTGGGTTTTTAAGGAACCATCTACTATTTTACATTCTTACTGTTCTAATGTACATTCCTACAAATGACATTGTGCTAATCAAAATAAGTCAAGCACAAAAAAAATATCTTCTGGTCCCATAGATTCGTGGAAACTAAAAAAAAAAAAAGTTATCTCACAGAGGTAGAGTAATACACTGATTACCAGAAATGGAAAAAATTGACTAATGAATACAAAAAGTCAGTTAGGAGGCAAAAGTTCCACTAAGTTTAATTCACATGCACATAAGCAAGATCCCATATGGTTGAGAGACGAGGAGCCATGCTGGAAAGACTCAGAGAAGATCAACTGAGAACACAGGTGACTAGAAGCAGAGGAAGACCATACATCCTAATACGGAATATCAATTTTAAGGAAAATATTTGTAGATCCAACAAAAGATACACATAGGAGTTGGAAAGAAAGGAACGTGTCTACTGTGCTGGTCCACAGGGCCCCCACACTTACTAACCTTGGGAAGAGCCATCTTGAGAACTTCCAAGATAACCAAGGAGCCTAGCCCTCTAGGATAGACTTAGAGCACACAGGTCCTTTCATCACACTGTCCTCTCCAACCATTAGTAATGGGGGTGACATCCTGCCCACCTGACTCTAAACTATGAAAACATAAACAAATAAGCACTCCTTATGTCTACAGTCATCAATACTGGAACCTGGCCATGCTCAAGCCACCACTGGTTGCCTCAGGTTTGTCCCAGCACATCTGACACCTTCTTCTGGCACGTGGAGCTAGTACTGGTCTTTCTGAGTTTGTGGCTCATCTCCAGAGATTTCTTACATTACCACCTAATTCTCACTTCTCCATGCAACCCTTAGACTTGCCAGAGACTCTGACATTAACCACCCATCCTGGTCAGTGTGGGTCTCCACAGGGAGCCCCAGTCAAACATGAGTCTCCAGTTAATATCACTGGACCTAGCTGAGCATCCACTCAAACAAGATTCACCTCTCCACCCTGTATCTATTGTAATATAGAGCATCTATTGTAACAGAAGATGGCCCCAACAGATGGCATACATCAATTTTTTAGTTGCCCAGGTAATAGTTCTGATTATAATTCCTGTTACTTTTATTTCTTAGAAACAGCTGGTCAGTCTGACGCACGTTGTAAGAACCAATCCCCAGTTGACAAGCCATTCTGCCTCTGAACTTCTTTTTTGCTTATCCCATATAAACCCTAGACCACCAGAGATCAGGGCCTGATAGTTCAGGAATGATCCTGATCAGCGCCCATCAGTGCAAAATAAATCTGTCTCCAAATTCTGAATGTTGCCTAGATATTTCTGCTTGCCACTGAACTACAAGCACCTCTCTATAGTTCCAAGGAGAGACTCCATCTGGTACACAAGGCAAATCCTCTTCCTACTCTGCAGCAACAGTTAAATGTCTGATTTCCCTGGTGCCATAGACCCACATGGAACACAATCCAATAACTAGGACCTTCCCTAGTCCTTCTAGAATTTCTGCACAATTATTCCCAGGTACACTTGGGACCAACCTCAAACTCTAATCCTGCAGATACTAGAATATACATCAGGTAGAAAGCATTGCCCCCAACTGGTAAGAATGCATGCCTAGAGCCTCAGAATCCATCTGAGGCTAACATCTTCCCTAGATGTGTCCTTGTTTCTACAGTTGCCATAAATAGGAGTTTATAGACAAGTGACCACCAAAACAGAACTGTCCCCACATAAGCCCATAGGCTAGGAAGAAGGACAACAAGGAATGTGACTTGTGGGAATAAAGACCTCAGGCTCTGGAAGAAAACCATTCAACTGGAAATATTATAAATCACTTTTCTCCCTTTGTTTAACCCAACTGTTTTATCTCTAATGATTTTTTTTATTTTTTATTATATTTCTTTTGGTGGGCTTCAGAATTTTATCACCCCTTTTCTTGTTCTCCCTTTTTAATATTACTTTGTTTTATTTATTTTAATAGGTTCTCTCTCTCTGTCTCTCTTAACTTGTTTTCTTAGTATTTTTTTCTTCCAGTTTGATTTCTATTACTCATATTTATCCTTTTACTATTTTTTTATAATTTTCTTTTACTCTTTTGGACCTTTTATATGAAGTTTACCATCTCCGTTTCACCTTTCATAGTTTAACTTCTCAAAACTTTATTTTTTCCTTTTTTCTTCATGTTTCATTGCCCATATCACTTATGCTTATGATCTCCAGACAGTTAACTATATCTTATGATGACTGAAGGCCATTCTATTGAGGACGAACGTAAACTTGCTCTATTGAGTAGATATTTATTGCGCTTCAAAATCTTACTTATATTAGAATTTGTATTGTAACTATAGGTCTTGTTCCTATGAATAATGTTGTGAAATGGAACTATTATAACGTTCATTATCCAGTTTGCATTAGATGCTATTGTTGTTAACAATTTGACTACTTTAGCCAACGTGACAGAGCTGTTGCTATTAATTGTATTTTCTGTATGCCAAAATCTAGATTGCTTTTAGGGTCAACAAAAAATATCACAGTCCAATACCAAAGTGGACACTAGAGAAAATAGGCTACAACTTTTCCTTCCTAATAAATGAAGGGGGTTGAATGCTGGAACAAATTCAAAGGCCAGTAGCTAGATAACCAACAGAATATCTCTGAAAAGTAATCACTACCTGAAAATATAAAGTTACCTGCAAGAAACAGCTTACAAGCCACAGCACAGAAAATAAATGTATAAAAAGAAATAGAAAATAAGAAAAGATAAAAGCAAAATGCTCCCCACCCTAGAAAGCTTCCATTTTCCCCAAAGCAAATTGAGGGGGAACACAGCCAAAATATCTGAAATGGTAGCTGCAGAGGTAACAAAACAGATTAATAGGATGTTAGGTGAATTCAAATAAGAGATAATTAGAAAAATAATAACCCTAATAAAATAAATTCTTAGTGAATGTAAGGAAGACACTAATAAAAAATAGAGCAATTAAGGAAAGATATTCAAACTATGAATGACCAGTATAGGAAAACAATTATAATCCATAAAACAGTGACAAAAAATACAGGGGATCAAAAACTATATGATCAGCAGAAGTGATAAATGTGAAGACAGAATATTAGATCTACGGCTGTGGCTGGCAATCAACTAATGAAAGATACCTGGCACATAGCAGAAAACCATGAAAAATCAATCCAGCAGCTGTTGGATGGCACAAAGATCACTAACTTAACATTAATTTGAATTAATGAAAACTGAGAAAATAGACAAAGAGTCATTTTTTAAAAACTCTTGTTTACAGAAGTAATGACAGAAAGATTTCAAGCTCAGGAAAAAAGAACATTCTCTCTCTCTCTCTCTCTCTCTATATATATATATATATATATATATATATATATATATATATGCATAAAGAACTCCAAATAACCATGTTAACAGAAGAAGAATTATACTGAGATATCATAGTCAAGATCCCAGAAATTTAACATAAGAACAGAAGTCTTAAGATACGTTCTGAAAAGAAAAGAATAACTTATAATGAAAAACCCCTCAGAATTACAGAATACTTTTCAACACAAACTGTAAAGCCAAAGAGAGTTTGGAGTCAAGTGTTTCAAGCCTAAAAGAAAAAAACTTCCAATGCATACTGATATGTCCACAAAATTAACTTTCAAAATTGATGTTGAGCTATGATACTCCCATGATAAACAGCAGCTAAATGAACTCACAATCACAAAGCCAGCATTCCAAAATCTTTTCCAGGATACCCTAGAAACAATGACAATAATAATGCCAAAAAGCCCAGTAGAGTGAGTTGTCTATATGCAAACAGTTAAATAGAAGGGAAATAGCGGGAACCAATGGCACAACAATAATAGAACAAGGATAGGTCAACATCTATCACTTACAACTACTACTATGATGACAGTCTCAATTCATCAATCTAATGAAATATATTAGTAAAATGGATCAAGAAATAAAATTCAGGGGGCTGGGGAGATAGCTCCGAGGCACAAGTGCCTGCTGGGCAAGTGCAAGGTCGTGAGTTTGCACCCTGGTTCCACAAAAAAAAGAAATAAAATCCAACAATAGGCTTCTTATAAGAGACACATTTACCAGCTTGGAGTCCCACCAAGTGTGGAGAATTGTTCCTTTTTCCTCACAGCCTCTCTAGCATTG
>PVJA010030884.1:0-16005 GCA_004027025.1 Myocastor coypus
TTCCTTCCTTCCTTCCTTCCTCCCTTCCTAAGGGCAAATTAAAGAATAAAATAACTGAAATTATAGACCACCTTTTGCTTTTTGTTTAAAGCAACATAGCCCTATCAAGTCCTTTGAAAGCACAAAAGTGAATTTTGGGAACTCAGAACACCCACTTAAGAAGATGCTACAGAGGAAATACACTAATTTTAGCAATAAAATATCAGTACTGGCATCATGGAGAGCAACACATACTGATTTCTTTTTTCTTTCTGTGTTTATCTGAGACAGCATCTTGCTGTATAGCTCAGGCTGCCTCTGAACTACCTATAGTTCTCAGCCTGGCCTCGAACTTGCAGCAGTCCTCCTGCCTAAGCCTCCTGAGTGCTGGGATAGCGGGTGTGGAACACCACACCCGGCTACTTCGATGCCTTTTGGTAGTCACCCTCAAGGTTCATCATGGTCGCCTGTGGCCTGCAGGGGGCGTGGCTCCTCATGGGTCTTATTTCAGGGGCAGAATTCATTCACTGACGAGGTGCTGCGTCCTGGGGGTGAGGTGGGGAGCACCTGCCCAGGACAGCTGTTGGGAGAGCGAGAAGCAGCCAGCTCCACCCTGGTGCTGGCCTTGCTCTCTCCTGAAGAGCAGGTTCTGACTTTGAAGGGTTCCACGGCGCTGGGCATGCACCGTGTGGCCATGAGGCTCTTGGGCCCAAGCAGGCCACTGTCAAGGCCCAGGGTCTGCTCAGCAACCTCTTTGGCTTCTTGCACTCATGCCTGCGCCCCGGTTCTGGCCCCAGCCTCAGTGTTCACCCCAGCCCTTCTCCTCCACGGGCAGCCCCTCTCCCTCCCTCCTTCCTTCCCTTCCCCTGCCTTGTGTGCTCCTGGCTCTATGCATGGCCTGGATCTTACCACCCTCCATAGCTTCGTGGCTATGTCCAACCCAAGAGTGGACACAGCGCCCCCACCCCCACCACCACAGAGGCACCAGGAGAGAGGTCTGAGACGCAGATGCTACCTCTCTGAGCCTCGGCGTCTTCATCTGGAAGCCAGGATAGTGAGACCACCCTCGCAGCACCATGGAACACGAGCACCCCTGGCAGGGCCTGGCTGAGTGTGGGCCCTCCCTGCGCGGGAGACTTGCACTAACTTTACCCCTGCCACCCTGTCCTGGTGCTTCATTCCCAAGTCCAACCTCAAGGTTCCCTCCTGAGGCACAGACGACTGTCATTTATAGATGAGGACCCTGCAGCCTAGCAGGAGAAACGAGGACACTCAGTGTCACAGCCGGGCTGGACTCAAACCCTGCTCAGCTCTCCTGATTGCCAATCTGGAAACAGCACTGAGGGAAGCAGCTTTGGTTCTAGAAGCTGCTGTCCAGCAGAGAGCCCAGGGAGGATGGAGGAGCTGGGCGCAGCTCTTGGCTAGGCTCTGCACCGCCCCTCCTCCCTCGCCCCCTCCAGGCCAGGCAGCGGCTGGCAGCCAGCAGGAGGGATTCCAGGGCGGCCTGTGCTCACGCTTCAGGAATGTCTTGCGAAGTCGCGTCTAAGCCTCTGTATCTGACTCATCACCTCCCAGTCTCCAGGAGTGTCAGAGAAGAGCTCCCTTAATCCCTCCTGTCCTCAGTCCCAGGCTTTCATTTGTCAAACTAAAAATATTCCCTCCAGGAACCTCCTTTTGCCAGGGGCTGAACGGGGTAGAAGGGCATGGCATTTCCGTGTCACTTCCTGACAGCGCTCTCGGTATTTTGGTATTGTTCTCGGGCCAGGGAGACCGAGGGGGCCTGGGAGTGAGGGGCCTCTGTCATTCTTGGGCCCAGGCCAGCCGTTCACCTTTCTGCTTTAAGCAACTCCCGTCTCCCTCTCCCAAAGCTCGGTTGCCCCTCAGCCCTACATGCAGCCAGCCTAGGCTGGCCTCCTGGGGTTGCCTGTGATTCATGCCAGGTGAGGGCTGCAGGATGCCCAAGTCGCTTCCTTTGCAACCCCAGGGGACGATGGGCTGGCGCGCTCTGCACTTGCCTACAAGGCTAGCTTACACTGACAAAGGATGGAGAGTGTGAGGTAAAGGGGGAAAGAGCCCTGGCTCCATTTATCTATTTATTTGGTATTGGCATCGAACTCGAGACCTACGTGTGCAAGGTGAGGCCTCTACCACTGAACTCTGCCAGCAGTCTTCCTTTTTATTTTTTGAGACAGAGTCTCATTAAAGTTACCCAGGCTGAGCTCAAACTTGTGATCTTCCTGCCTCAGCGCCCTGGGAAGCTGGGCTTGGCTGGCCCTGGCTTCTTAGTGAGACAGATGCAAGTCGAGCCCCCTACATGGGGCAGTGGCAGTGTTGGAAGCCAGCTGGCCTTGTTGGCTGTCTCTCTCCTTCAGATTTTATTGTCATCCCTGGTAGCCCTTTGGTCCACGGGGGTGAGTCCAGTGCTTTGGCTCAGAATCTTGCCAAGCGTGTGTTATCTAGGGACCCCCCCACCCCACCCCCATGGGTCTCCCGTGCCCACTTGCTTGGTGGAGTTGTTGCTGGAGTCCAGGCCCCATGACCAAAATTGCCTCTGAGAGCTTGAGAGAGGGGCTGGGTCTCTGTGCCTGTTTTCTCCTCTTGACGAACAACAGTGCCCATTATGCTGGGCTACTGCCATGCCTCACTCATACATTGTTTGTGTGGACTGTGTGCTGCCTATCACGTAGTAGGGAGCTTGAGTCAACATCACGATTGTCAAAACCGCCGTTATCTTCATTCCTTTAGGATGTGGTCTCAAAGGCTACTGAGTCACCATGTCAGGTCTGCCATTGCCTAGCTGTGTGGCTCCAGGAAAGTCCCCTGGCCTCTCAGTGTCACATGTGCCCAGTGGTGAAAAAGGGGAGTTCAGGTTTCATTTCCTCTGAGACTATTCTTGGATCTCGATTTATGTGCGAATTGATGTGCCTGAAAAAGTTTGATAAATAAAGAGAAGTGATTCATTTTGGTTCCCAGTTCTGGCAGTGCCAGGTCAAAGGGCTGCGTCTGGTGGTTACCTTCTTGGGTGGTAGAGCCCTGAGGAGCACAGAGTGTCACATGGTGAGAGATGAGGAGTGTGTGTTGCCTCACTGTTTTGGAGAACATACATTGAGTCCTTCTGCAAAGGCTTGTGTTGAAGTCCTAGCCCCGGAAGTGATTTATCTAGAGATAGACCCATAGTTTAAGGTTACATGGGTCATAAAGGTGGGGCCCCTATCCACCAAGACTGTGTGGCCTGAGAGAAAGACAACCTGTGTGGACACAGCCAGGTGCCTGTGAGAGCAGCCCAAGCTGCCGGGTCTGTGCAGAAGGCAGCTTGCAGTAAGCCCTGGGTGACGCGTGCTGGGCTCTGCGGGCAGGGGAAGGAGCTTCCCTTGGCCCTGAAGACTTTGCAGCCAGGAATCACTGGAATGCTGCCTTTTCTATCGTGAATGGGGATTAACCCAAGCTCTCCAGTAAAACCAGTCAACTTTGAACCTCAGCGCTGCTAGGAGCCAGCTATGTGACCACAGATAACTGAGCAGACCTCCCTGTGGCTCGTCTCCTCACTGCTCACGTGGGTTCCTGCTGCCACTTCCTGACCGGGTAGAGCAACCATGGTGACCCCTACACAGTGCAGAGTCTGTGCTCCATGCAGAGTAGGAGCTTGATCAATGTCAGCGGCTCCCATAGTAAGGCTGTGTTACCAGTCGTTGTTATGAGTAGAACTAATGACTTCACTCACCTAATTCACTTCTTCTACCTGAGTTGAAAAATAAGGCCACGTTTCTATTGGCTGCAGCTCCTGTCTCTGCTGTCACAGACTCACCCTTCTCTCTTTCCCTCTCAAAAGAAATGCAATCCCCCAAATGCTCAGTGGGGTCAGAGTCACCTTGCCAGGATGCTCCCGGATGCAGGTGTGCTTCGAGGGACTGAGAGGGACTTGCTGCTCAAGCCCACCTCTGTCACTTAAGGCCTTGTGACAGCGTCGGCTGCAGCACTAGTGGGGGTCATGGTCTCCTCTCCATTCCCATTGGAAAACTCCTTCTTGGGGAACCCCTTCTGTGTTATTTGGCTTGGGTGACCTTACTATATGACCCCCCCCCCTTTTTTTTTTTTTAGAATTTATTTTTGTTTCAGAACTTTTGTTTGTTTGTTTATTTATTTTTATGGTCCGCTCAGCCTGCCCTCAGGGCAGGGCTGGCTCAGCATGTGGTGTTGGGGATCAGACCCTGGTCCCTGCAGCTGCCCAAGCTTTCCTAAGCAGGCACTTTAGACCACTGAGCCATCCTGCTGGGCCCCTGACCCCCACTCTTCGGATCATCAAGTAACTTTATATCTGATCACCTCTCAATGAACCATAGTGGAATGACTGAACTACCATGGGCAAAAGGTGAATTTAGACATAGGCTTTACACCTATCACAACAGTTCACTCCAAATACACTTGGGACCACAATGTAAAAACACAGAAGTAAATCTTCATAAAAAATAGCACAGAAGAAAACCTGGGTGATTTTGAGTGCAGCGATGACTTTTTAGATACAATAGGAAGGCACGATCCATGAAGCCATTAACGGGTAAGCTGGTTTTTATTATAATGAGCTGTTTCTGCTGTGTGCAAGACAGTGTCCAGAGAATGAGAAGACAAGCCGCAGACCAGGAGGAAATATTTGCAAAAGACACATCATTAAACTGTTATCCAAAATATACAAAGAACCCATAAACTCAACAACAAGAAAACAAACAACCTGAGTGAAAAATTTGGCCAAAGACTTGGACAGACAATGAACCAAGTAAGATGACAAATAGTTGCATGAAAAGATACTCAGCCTCACACGTCCTGGAGTAGGAAAATATAAATTAAATCAGTAATAGGTAACCACCACACATTCATTAGTGTGACCAAAATCCTGAACACCGACAGCAGCAGATGGTGGTGGGATCAGGGAGCCACAAGAACTCCCTCGTGGCCTGTGGGAATGCGAAGTGGCACAGCTACTTTGGAAGACAATGTGGCAGTTTCTCGTAAAATAAAGGATACACTTCCTGAGCCGTCCAGCAATGATTGTGCTCCTTGGTATTTGCCCAAAGGAACTGAAAATTTTTGTCCACAAAACTGCACACAGTTGTAAGATATTAGCTTTACTCACAAACGCCAGTTCTCAGAACCAACCAAAATGTCCTGCAGAAGGTAAATGCATAAATGAACCCCATTCATCCAGACAGTGGGACATTACTCAGAACTAAACACAAACGGGTATCAGGACAGAGAAAGACCTGGAGAAAACTTCACCGGGTGCTTCTAGACAAAGAGGCTCACTACATAATTCCAAGTACGTGACCTTCTGAGAATAGTAGAACTGTGGAGATGTTAGAAAGGTCAGCGGTGGCCAGGGCAGGGGAAGGAGGAGGAGGAGTTGGCCAATGCAGAGATGGCGGAGGCAGTGAGGCCTTTCCCGCAACGGTGGATACACGCAGGATGCATTTGTCAAAACCCACAATATGCATAAGATCAGTGGATCCGGCTCTGGGTCAGGAAGACACAACACTGCAGCCTTGGGGATTGTAAGAAACCTCTAGCAGGGAAGGTTGACAGTAAGGGCGCTGGGTGTCGGTGAGGAGGACTATGGGGAATCATCATGGCTTCCTCTTACTTCCTGTGATACTACAACTGCACTAACAAAGTCAAATCTTTCAACAAAGCACTGATGTCCACTCATATTGGTTTGTTCCTTGTGCAAATTTGCCCACCCCATGTACCAAAAACTGGGCTGCACAAACAAGGGAACTTAAGGAGGGTGGCTTTTGGTGAGTCTCTGAAACTCCCTGATGACAAAGATGTGCCTTCTTGCTTTCTGTAGTTTTATATACCTCTGGCATGATTTGAGTGACCCTTTCCATGACAAGGAAAGCTGTTCCAATAATAACTCCATATTTCATGGAATCAAAGGCACTGCAAATTGCTTATAAAAAAAAAAACACCAAGGACAAAAGGCTCCCTTGTGTCTTTGACACAAACCATGCTCTGAAAGACATGATTTCTGAGATGTCAACAGTAAAAAACCGCATGCATCTCAGAATCAATGAAAGTGTTAACCACATGAGGTAATATTTCCCAAGGATTTACCATCTGTTGGGCACTTGTTCTAAGACTTAACTCTAAAACTAAGAATTTATTCATTTAACGCTGAAAATAGCCCTGAGAAGTAGAGGCTACTGCAGATGACAAGATTGAGGCCCGGAGAGGTTACATAACCAGATGTCATGGGGTTGATGAGTAGCTGGATTTGGCTCCAAGCGGCTAGCTTGATGTCTATTATTAGAGATGAAGCAATAGCAACTTTTAAATAGTAATTTCCTTTTCCTTCTTCCTTGCGACACACACACACAAACACACACACACACACACACACACAGAGGATTTAAAGTTCCTTCTCAGTGGTTCAAGTACCATTCTAGTATTACCTTGCAGTGAAGAGCAAGAAATCAGGGTTGGAGTGATTCAGCAAGCCTTCCCTCTTTAGCAAGGAGTTGTGGTGTTGAGGTCCACGTTGCCATGAACTCCCGGTACCACAAGGGGCACAGGCGGCCCACACGACCACTGCTGAGGCAGGCAGTTACTGGAGCTCTTCATTTCCCTGGGGCTGGGGCTGGGTCCATTTGTTCTGGCTTTCTCATAATGAATGATACGGACATCCTCCATGAGTAGCTTTAGGAATGCACTCAGCGGCAAGTAACAGAAATTAACAATTACAAGCTGTTTTAACCAGGCATATGGTATGTCTGTAACCCCAGCTGCTCAGCAGGCTGAGTCAGGCGAATGGAAAGTTCAGGGCCAGCCGAGGCAACTTAGCAATTTAGTGAGACCCTGCCTCAAAATAAAATTTTAAAAAGAGCTGGGGATGTAGCTCAGTGTTCCCTGAATTCAGTCTCCAGGACCACAAAAGAAATTCAGCTTCAACATCTAGATTCTTTCTTTCATCATCTTTCTCTTTGCTGTTCAGCCTCACCCCACTAGGGTCTACAGGAAGGCTACCCAGCTTTGGCACGATGGCTCAGTGATGTCCAATGCACAGAATACTTCTTTTCATCCTGCCACTTTAACTTGTTGGCAGGTTGCTTCCCACTTACAAAAGGGCTTTGCTATACCTCCAAGGTATTTTATCCTTTATTCCTTCAACTGGAACAGGAAGAAAGGGTAAGAGCCAATGGGTGTCACGTTTTTATTTAGGGAAGGAACATCTCCTTGCCCTGAATTACTGTTGCTATGTAGCCAGAGCTGGATTGTATGTCTATACCCTTAGGGCAATCACTGACCAAGGGTAAGGAGGCCACTGGGATGACCTTGGACCTGTGATGATGCCACCATAAGATTGGGGAATGTGTCTTTTTCCCTAAGATTAAAGCATCCCTGATAGTACCTGCGCAAGAACAAAAGTAGGGAACAAAGATGACTGCAAAGGACAAAGCTGCCAAGGTCTGGCCCTGTCCCCCTGCCGTGACTCTTTTCCAGTGACAACCTCTATGCTAACCCACCCTCCACCCACTGCTTATATAGACTGTCTTAGTTACGTCTTCTCTGGTTGCTGGGACAAATACCTGACACCCAAACTGAAGGAAGGAAAGGTTTATTTAGCTCACAGTTACTGGAGGTTTCAGTTCATACTCGGCTGGATCCAAGGAGGCACATAGCAGAGAGCAGCTAGCTGTTCATGGCAGCGGAACAGCAACAATATGGTGGCAGAGGCAGCCAACCAAACAGGGCAGCAGAGTAACAGCCCTAGTCTGTCTCTCTGTCTCTCTTTATATTACATTCAGGCTCTCTGTCTCAGCCTATCTGCCTTAGGCTATACCTATAATCCAAGAATTACTTAAAACACATAATCCCAGGGATCATGGATCAAGTCTCAAACTCTAAAGAACTTTGTATTTTTTTTTTATTATTTTTTTTCTTGTTTCAGAACCTTTGTTTGTTTATTCACTCATTTTTATGGCCGGCTCAGCCCACCCCGAGGGCAGGGCTGGCACAGCATGTGGTGTCGGGGATCGAACTGCGGTCCCTGAAGCCGCCCAAGCTTCCCCAAGCATCCCGCCGGGCCCCAAGTCTCAAATTCTAGATCAGTACTAAATCACATAATCCCAGTGACTCATGAGTGAAGTCTCAATCTATAGAAGTCCCGGTCCCATGACTGCATGAGGCTTTGGGGGGACAACTAGACATAAACCATAACATAGACTTGAAAAAGAAGGATGAAGAACTTTCATTTCCAGTCCTCCATGCAGCCCACCAGAACACAAGCGCCACAGAGGGAAGGGGACCCTTCCACTGGGTACCCTTGGGGTCCCCCGGAGCCTCTCATATGTCTGATGCATGGAGGCTTCAGGAAGTATTAGAGCCAATGGAAGAGTGGGTACTGGCCCAGAGTCCACGGGCTGCGGCCGCCCTCTCAGGGCCCACAGGAGACCATCAGGCTTCTTGTCGCCATGCAGGCGGGGTATGTGGGTTTGGGTATGTGCGTGCAGGCACTCTCACGGCTCCTCCCTGCCTCAGATTGAATTACTTATAAACAGGCCTACGCCAACCTGGCAGACTCTACATTTCAGCACAACAGTTCTCACAATTTCCCAAATTCTTTTGATTTGACAAAATCCAAAAATAAAACAAAGCCCCAGCATCTTCTGCTCAGTATGTCTTTGGAGCCCGGTGCCCCTCTTGAGCAATGGGTTCCGGATGTTTGGGATGTATCCTCAGAGCCTGCCAACTCTTCCTCCTCCCTCCACATGCTCCTGCCCTGGGTCTTGGCCTTGCTCCTGGCCTCTCTCTGCAGCTCAGTGTGTGGGGCTGGAACTCCGCTCCTGGGCTCTCTGGGCTCTGCTCTGTCAAGGAGCCTCTCTCACTCCATTTCCTGGATGAATCCATCCATCCCTGGATTCACCCCACTGAGAGACTGTTGATAGGCTTCTCTTAGTGAGGGTACTGAGAACATCTCCTCCCTGTCTTCGAGAATCACACCTGCAAGCTGTGTGTGGCGGGCGTGCAAGTGACCTCGCGTCATTATCACGTGCGTGTCTAGGATTTCACAGAAGTGCATGTGTGAGCCCTTAGCCATCCAGTTAGGGAATTGGATCAGGCTGTCTTTGAAGTTTCTTCTGCCTGTGACGAGGAGAACAGCAGGTATCACTCTCTTTGATATCGCTGAGGAAATGGGCATTCTGAGAGGTGAGGGGAGAGGCCCGAGGTCACACAGCAGGGCCATGGCAGAGCCAAGGCTTGCGTTCACTTAAGGTCCAATGAGCTTGCCTCTGTGCCGCCCTTGCTTTCTAGTTAGCCTCTCCAGGAATTCCCGGGGGAGCCGGGCAGCACACCTCTTCGGTCTCTAGGACTTTCCCCTCTTCTCTCAGCCCCTAGCATGTTAAGTAGGCAGGCTATGTTTTCCAGCCTCTGCCATGGTGACAGATGGGGCTCTGTGACAAAGAGCATCTGGAATATGGAGCTGGCCCAGTTAGGGCTGGGACTCCCCGTTGAACCTCCCCTGAGCTCAGCTCAGTACACACAGCCTTGCCTCCTCTGTGTCTGTGCTCATTAAAGTCATCCCTGTCGCCATGCTAAATGTATGGACAAATAACGACTACAGTCCTCTACTGCTAGGAAGAACAGAACACCAGGTTGAGAGTTGAGACGCAGGATTCAAGGCCAACCCAACGTGGCCACTTATACATGGGGGTCTTATTTATATCTCGTGAACCCTCCCAGACCTCTATTTTCTCATCTGTATAATGTGTAGCCAGGGAAATTAGAGGAGATGGCCTCTCATCTCCCTATTATCCCTTCTATGCTGTAGTATGTCTTCATGGTGCTGTGTAACATGGTAAGGGGCCCAGACATACGTGGGGCCAGGTTCAGAATATTGCCTATGCTGTTGGTTTGATCAGGTGTGAAAACCTGGAAGCATAGAAAAATCTCCTAAATGCAACCCGAGTGTCTTCTCATAGCAGCACTGCTGGAGAGAGGGGACACACTGATGTGATCCTCGTGGTGCCCTCAGAGGGTGAAGATTATTGACTCTGGTTCTCTGGAGCTCCTTGTTTTATATTCTTTCTGCAGTGCTGTGCTATTCCTTATGGCATCTTCCTTTTCATTGAATGCTCACAGTGACCGAGAATAAGTGAGACTGTCCACGCCGTGGGCGTGACAATGAAAACAGCTTTCCCAGGGAGAGGCAGAGCCTGAGTTCTCAACCAGATCTCTCTCTCTCTCTCTCTCTCTCTCTCTCTCTCTCTCTCTCTCTCTCTGTCTGTCTCTCTGAGGCAGGATCTGGCTATGTAGATTGGGCTGACCTTGAACTTGCAGTGATCTTCTTGCCTCAGCCTCCTGAGTTTTAGGATTACAGGGGTGTACCACCGTGCTTGGATCCAGGCTGTCTTCTTGACTGTGGTCCCCATGCAGAGCACAGGCCCCTGTAGGCTATAGTGCTGCCACTCTGCCTTCTGGACAGCTAATGTCCCTCAGTGTGTCTGCCATGTGCTTAACCTACAGACCTTTGATGTATAGTCTGAGCACCAATCCAATTGTGTTAGAATCTCCTAGTGTTCTTAGTGAAATTCTAGATTCCTAAGCCCTCATTCCTGAAGCTGCCTCCCTGGGGTAGGACCTGGGAGTGAATATTAGCAGAATCTGCAGTGACTGTTATAGCTACTCAAGTTAGAGCACCTTCACCTGTGGAATGCATGGGTGTTACTTTCATTAAATTGACCAGTCTGCCATCATAGGACATCAGGGGTGTGGTGGAAGTTTCCAGTAAGGATGAACCCCCAAATTACTACTACATAATAGAGACACCTATCAACTGGGTAGGGGCTTTGTTTGTAGTTTAACAGAGGTTAAAAACTAACAGTTTAGCTAGCGCAGATTAGATAACGATGTAGTTAAAAGCAACCTCCAGTATCTGTTGCTGGAACCAATAAAGATTTTCCTTTCTCTATTACTATGAGTTCAATATGCATCTGTGGAGTGCAGAGTGGGAGGGACTGTACTTATTCTTTGCCATCTCCCAGTTTTTGTGGGTGTGGAACTTGGGAGTGATTTAGCAAGGTCTCTTGTATCAGTCAGGATATGGGGAATTATTGGAAGGTGTAACAGAGGCTGTGTGTGACCTCCAAGATGACTGTTGTCCTTGTGTATCAGCAGAAACCCTGTGCTCCTAATCACAAGGTGTCCCCTTGGGGGCCTGAGTGTCGTCCTGACACAGCATCTAGCTTCCTCCACAATCAAGGGCCTCAGGGAGAGCAAGCAAGCAAGATGGAGAGGTTCCTTTGGAGACCCAATGTACAAAGTCAGACACCATCGCTTTCAGTTCCCTCCTGAAAATCAGCTCGGGGGTCAGGGCGACAGCCGGGTGGTCTAAGGGCCTGCCTGGAAAGCTCAAGGACCTGGGTTTCATCCCTGGTACCACGGGATACACTGCTGTGCCAGCCACAAAAGTTGGGTGTGGTGATGCATACTTGTAATTCCAGTGCTGGGGAAACTGAGACAGGAGGATCACTATGAGTCTGAGCTGTGTAGCAAGACTCTGTATCAAATAAGTCAATAAATAAAAGATTAAAACAACAAAAAAGGAAAAGGAAATCAGCTTGCTCAGTCCAGCCCATGCTGCAACTTTTGAAAAAAGAGTCTACAGATATTCAAAGGCCAGAGTAATTAACCCTCTGGCTGGAGACTATTTATAAGCCTCTCACATGCAAACCATACTTATTACTTCCGAGCATGTGCAAGTATAATCTCATCATGGCGTCAGCTTGAACTCCAGAACATTTTCACCTAGATCAGGAGCTTATGAGGCTCTCAGGTGCCACTCCTTCAAATCAACTTCTGAGGTGTAAGTCTCAGTTAGGAAGGCCTGGGCCTGCACACACACACACACACTCAGCATGTCACCGTGGGATAGGTCATATGATTTCTGCAAATGTTAACGTTCAACAACAGAAAAGATTCTTGGGGCCAAGGCAAATCTAAAGCATGGCTTGACTAAGAGGCTTAGGCATGTTATACACCCTTCAGCTGTCTTCCAGAGTGAGTTTAGACTGCATTCCCCTGGTAACTACTGGTGGTGGGCACTTTCCCACAGGCCTCTTGACCATTTGTATCTCTTTTTGTGAAATGATTTGCTGAAATATTTTGCTCATTTTTAAGCTGTGTTTTTGTCTTATTGAATTCTAGAGTGTTACCTTTTCATGTAATAATAAAAAACTTTCCGTGCTATTAAAAATAGATAATAAAAAATAAATAAATAAAGCATGGCTGAAATTGTTTGATCAATCTTATATACCTACATCTATTAATCTAAACTGATCTGATGATGAAAATATGTAATATAACCATTGTTAAATTTAAATAATAAATAAATAAATAAATTAATTAAAAAAAAAGCATGGCTGGGAAGATGTTGGAAGTTCTTAGATTCAGTCTTGGTTTTCTTTTTTTTTTTTTTTTTTGTATTTTTGAGACAGAGTCTTGCTATGAAGTTCAGGCTGGCCTTGAGCTCACTTTTTTTTTTACTTTTTTATAAATTATTTTTTTAATTGATTCTTTATTTTTTTTATTTTCTTGTTTTCGAACTTTTATTAATTTATTTTTATGGCCGGCTCAGCCCTCCCCGAGGGCAAGGCTGGCGCAGCATGTGGTTCCGGGGACGGAACCGAGGTCCCTGAAGCCGCCCAAGCTTTCCCAAGCAGGGGCTTTAGACCACTGAGCCATCCCGCCTGGCCTCAGTCTTGGTTTTCTGACTGGGAGTAACTCTCCATGGCTCTGTGCCCCGCCCTTTGGGGTCCTGGCTCTTCCTTCTGAGTCACTCTTCCTTTTACATGAAAGTTCTCTCAGGCTGGGTTGTGCCAGCATGGGGAGGGCAATCCAAGGACTATCTTTTATCATTTTATTAATAATAATTAGTACATTGCATATTGTTGTCCTCATAGTTGTTCAGAGCATAAGATGCAGACATAATTTCTTGTCCAAACAACATTGGTACAGATCTTTCTTTTCATTGCACAAAGAGAAAGTAGTCTAATAGTCCATAACAGTATGGATTATCAGCTCATCCGGCGTTATTGGAAGCTGTTGACTTGAGCCTTTTATGACTCAGTATATTAATATAGCTTTCCTTTTTGTATCTCGTGGCTAGACTTTTCTGCTGCATGGTTAAGATCAAGATAAAGCAAGATCTATGTTACAAAAAAAAATGTAACTTTTGTATCTGACAAGGTCAGTCAGGGCCCCTCAGGGTTTACCCTGAAACCATGTAGTGTGGTTTGCAGAAGTTTTGTCAGTATCAGCCATCTGGCTGAATCACGACCATTGGTTGAGCAGTTTCCTCTCTGTGAAAGACGGAGAGAATGTTTTTTCTCTAGGTAACTCTCCTTAGGCACACTGTACATCATTGATCACTTTCCTCTGCAGCCCTATAATCTCCTTGAACAGGAAATTTGGGTCTCCACTGAGTTACAGGATGTTACAACACAGGTTCTCTTATGTCCTGAGTCCTCACGGACTTTGAAGGGCTAGAGCCAAAATATTGGCTCTTCTTGTATCCCTTCTTTTTCTCTAATTATTTGGTCTGCCAACTTAAGTTGTTAACCCTCCAGAAGAGAAGCTTAATAATATTAGGCACTTGAGCTTAACATCACTATCTCTCTGAATATCAAATGCTTTAGATATAACATGAAACATGTATTTTCCATCAACTGTTGATATTCTAAAGTTTAAATCCCTATAGAATGTGAAAAAAATTATGCTTTGTTACGCAGAGATTTAGGAACTTAACCATTTACAAAATTGTATTGGCACACTTCTATGGCCTCTTTTCCTTATCTCATATTCTCTTTTACTACCTTTTTCTTTCTTTCTTTTTTATTTTTAAACAAATATTTACTTGAGAGAGTGTATAGCAATAATTGATACGACATTAGAAGCAGTGCATAATTAGAAGACTAGAACGATAGGCATTCCGAGCTTGGTTTTAATATTATACATTGCTATCCTCGGTGCATTTGCTTAGTTCACAGATATCAGTATATATTATTAGTAAAGGTGCAAATTCTACCAATTACCTGGTGGTTTCAAAAATCTGTTGGGGATTTTTAGGACCATTGTCTAACCATCTTTTTTTTTTTTTTTTTTTTTTTTTTTTTTTTTTTTTTTTTTTTTTTTTTTTTTTTTTTTTTTCTTTTCTTTTTCATTTTGTATAGTTTCTATCCAAGCTGGTGATGTCTCTTCAACTACAACTTTGGAGATTTCCTCTGGACCATGTTGGATCCATTCCACTAGACAAAAGCTGTACTTAGAAATCTTGAGATAACACTTTTGAGGGATGACATTCTTAGAATCGCTATTGTTTCACCAAGAGTATCTGTGGAGTATGCACACAAGTTTTTAGAGGGGCTTTGATGAGGAGAGACATCACAATAAACTTTTCTGAGGTCTTCACAAAGGGCTTTCCTGTACACCCATGGTTTTGCCTTCTGACCATGTTCTGCGATCTTGCTTTGAAGCTGATCTTCATAGAAAAGTCATTTGTTAAATGTGAGCTGCGGGTGCCATCTTGAGAGGTTCGAAAGTATCAAGAGGATCAAGTTGTGGCGCCCTCGGGTTTCACAACCCTTCTTTAAGATTGTCTTCTGTTACTGTTTTACTGTAAGCAGCAAGAAGAGACTGGCTGGTACAGCTGAGACATCCCCCTAGGTGAGTGTAGTCCGCTGGATACATTTCCTCTGCACATAGCTGTAGGTGACACTGTTGCTGAACTTTCTAGCTCAACGTAGCAAGGATCCTCTTTTCTCTTCCAGTCAGGCTTTTCCCACCTTTTCCTATCCAAATGGGATTTGTAGGCTTGTAGCCTCATCTACAGCCTCCTCAGAGACCATGGTATCTCTACTAACAGTTTTGTCTAAGCTCTTTAAACGTTCACTGTCACTATCCTAAAAATCCTTCCACCTTCTGCTTACTGCTTGATTTTGAAGTCAGTCCTGCATTTTTTAGACTTTTTGATGGCATGCTTTGGGAACCAAAATCCGTATCTATTGCTACCTAGCAAACTGTTACACAAATCTTACAGAGGAAGCAATGTTTTTATCTCACCTATTATTGAGGACCAAGCTTCCATAAATGGCTTGGCTGGGTGCTTCTGGCTCAGGGTCTCTCGTGAAGATGCAGTGAAGATGCTGGCAGGAGTTAGAGGATGATCTCCAAGACGGCTCATGCACATGGCTGTTGGCTGGCCGTCTTGGCTTCTTCCCATGTGGACTTCCCTATGAGGAGGCAGCAATGTGTGCTTGTAACAGTGTGGCTGGCTTCCTGGAGGCCATCATTCAGAGATGGGGCAGGTGAGAGGTTGCAGTGCAGTGCCTTGCAAAAGGCATGCCATAACTCCTGCTGCCTCCTGTGGGTCATGCACATGAGCTCTGCTTCAATGTGTGAGAGGACCACTCAAAGAGGTGGTCCCCTGTTGGGGGTTGTGGGGAGCCCTCCTGAGGCTGGCTACCCAATACCTCCATGAGTCCAGCTCTCAGGGTATGGAAGGCACTCCTGTGTGCCCCACTCTAGGGATAAGGAGAGGGAACCCAACTTCTGTTATCCCCTATGGAAGGATCCTGGATGTCACACAGAATTTTACCAGTGTTACTTGTTTTTTTAATTTTTACTCAGTCTATCATTCCCTAGAATCTAGGTCTTAGCTTATGAAGCAGACTGGCATGGAAACAAAGTGAAGAGATGGGTGCTATGTTCCAGTCAGCCTAACCCTTCTTCTGAGCATAAGGAGTTGCTTGGGTCCTGCTCCTAGTCTTACTCTTTGTTCTCAGAGGATGAGTTATTTCTTAGGAACCCATATCTCCTTCATAGGGGTCTCAGCTTCTAAAGGGAATCAACTCCTAATGGATTCTGCAGCACCATGAATTCATGTCTAAGTCCTTTGCTACAGCTACTGCTGATGGCTAGGCCGGGACTATCCTCAACAGGTCAAGAGTTGGGGTAGTGTAAGAAGATGGCATACTAATA